>WBZZ01001939.1:105000-110000 GCA_019918135.1 Paulinella micropora
TTTATTCCGACGGGATTGCAGAAAATAGGCTGAAAAAACAAGGAATTTTGGCATTCAGACACTCCCCTAACGCAAATATTTGCGTGAATTCCAAAAAAATATCATTATTATCATTACTATTACTATTATTAATACTGGTTTCGAGGCTATGTCGTTGTGTTGGCTCCGAGGCTATGTTGTTGTGTTGGTTCCGAGGCTATGTAGTTGTGTTGGTTCCGAGGCTCTGTTGTTGTGTGGGTTCCGAGGCTATGTCGATGTGGGTTCCGAGGCTATGTTGTTGTGTTGGTCCCGAGGCCATGTCGTTGTGTTGTTTTTTATAAGACATACACCACGTGGGATCAAAGGGGTATTTACATTCCGCGATCTAGGGGTGGTGACGGGTTTCGAGGCGTCCCAGATACTTACCACAAAACGTCCTCATGCGCTGGCAGACCGCATGAAATGTCTGCTACACCTGTGAGTACCTCCATGCGGGACCTACCCAGTCTCGTGGAGCTCTCACGCGGGGAAGATCAATCATTTGTAGTTGATTTCCTGCAAGGTACCCGACACTGTGCGGGTAGTAGGGACTTCCTTTTGGGGCCTTCTATGCAGGATGGTTAGAGTCACTCTTCCCTCCCCAACATACTCACTGTAGTCCCTGTTGGGTCGAGGGATGGAGGCGCATGGCCCTCGGGCTCAGCCATGACAGATCAATATATTACTACTACTATTATTATTATTATTACTATTATTATTATTATTATTGTTATTATTATTATTATTATTATTGTTCGATTCCCGTCGGTGCCACCAGTATTTTCATTGAACATACCGATCCGTCTGGACCAGTATTTTCATTGAACATACCGGCCCGTCTGGAAGTGTTGGAACTGCCCTTGCGGGGGTGTCATTAGAGCTTATCGTCAATTCTTCGTACTCCCCTCACGGGTGAGACGATGGAGGCGCATGTGCAGAAATGCATCAGCCATTGACAGAGAAGCACTATTATTATTATTATTATTATTATTATTATTATTATTATTCAGCCCAATGGCTCAAGGCGTTAAACTGTGACGCCAACTCATAACCCTTTGGTGGTAGATGCTGGGGAGGAGGGTCGTTGCGCGCGTAAAAGAACTCCGCATATGCTGGTTGATAGCCCAGGACCCAGCAGACACCAGATTGTTATGGGTGGGGTTTCGAGGCAGCTCTAGCAAGCGCGCTTGGTGTATGCACTTGCACATTCGGTGACGTCTTGCAAGAGGTTGCTGGGACTGCGGAATAACCTCGGCTTAGTGCAGTCTTGCCCTCAGGAGCTCCATCGGTGGCCCCGATCATCAGGCGAGAGACTGACACGGGGGAGTGGAGGACCTCGAACAAGGGTATTGGAGGCTTATGTCCGTTGAGGATATGCCATTAGCTGCATCAGTACGCCTCAGATATAGTAAATCTGCCTTGGAGTGTTGACTGTGACATATTTGAGGGAAATCCCGATGAAAAAACCTAGTCACACTTGCTAAACAGAGTTCCAGCCCAATGGCCTCAAGGCGTTAAACTGTGACGCCAACTCATAACCCTTTGGTGGTAGATGCTGGGGAGGAGGGTCGTTGCGCGCGTAAAAGATCTTAAACTCCGCATATGCTGGTTGATAGCCCAGGACCCAGCAGACACCAGATTGTTATGGGTGGGGTTTCGAGGCAGCTCTAGCAACCGCGCTTGGTGTATGCACTTGCACATTCGGTGACGTCTTGCAAGAGGTTGCTGGGACTGCGGAATAACCTCGGCTTAGTGCAGTCTTGCCCTCAGGAGCTCCATCGGTGGCCCCGATCATCAGGCGAGAGACTGACACGGGGGGGTGGAGGACCTCGAACAAGGGTATTGGAGGCTTATGTCCGTTGAGGATATGCCATTAGCTGCATCAGTACGCCTCAGATATAGTAAATCTGCCTTGGAGTGTTGACTGTGACATATTTGAGGGAAATCCCGATGAAAAAACCTAGTCACACTTGCTAAACAGAGTTCCAGCCCAATGGCCTCAAGGCGTTAAACTGTGACGCCAACTCATAACCCTTTGGTGGTAGATGCTGGGGAGGAGGGTCGTTGCGCGCGTAAAAGATCTTAAACTCCGCATATGCTGGTTGATAGCCCAGGACCCAGCAGACACCAGATTGTTATGGGTGGGGTTTCGAGGCAGCTCTAGCAACCGCGCTTGGTGTATGCACTTGTACATTCGGTGACGTCTTGCAAGAGGTTGCTGGGACTGCGGAATAACCTCGGCTTAGTGCAGTCTTGCCCTCAGGAGCTCCATCGGTGGCCCCGATCATCAGGCAGAGACTGACACGGGGGGGTAGAGGACCTCGAACAAGGGTATTGGAGGCTTATGTCCGTTGAGGATATGCCATTAGCTGCATCAGTACGCCTCAGATATATTATTATTATTATTATTATTATTATTATTATTATTATTATTATTATTATTATTATTATTATTTGGACACCGTGATAGCCCAGTGGTCAAGTTCTACCATCTGGGCCCTGTCACCAGTTCGATTCCCGTCGGTGCCACCAGTATTTTCATTGGACATACTCCGTCTGGACCAGTATTTTCATTGAACATACCGGCCCGTCTGGAAGTGTTGGAACTGCCCTTGCGGGGGTGTCATTAGAGCTTATCGTCAATTCTTCGTACTCCCCTCAGTGAGACGATGGAGGCGCATGTGCAGAAATGCATCAGCCATTGACAGAGAAGCACTATTATTATTATTATTATTATTATTATTATTATTATTATTAGTGGCACCGCGATAGCCCAGTGGTTAAGGTCTACCATCTGGGACCTGTCGCCAGTTCGATTCCCGTCGGTGCCAGTATTTTCAAAGGAAATTTTCTTTGAAAGTATTGGTTTGTCTGGAAGGCTTGGAGCTGCCTTGCGGGGGTGTCAGTAGAGCCTATCGTCAAATCTTCGTACTCCCCTCGCGGGTGAGACGATGGAGGCACATGTGCAGAAATGCATTCGCCATTGACTGAGAAGCACTATTACTGTTACTATTACTATTATTATTATTATTATTATTATTATTGGTCGCCAGTTCGATTCCCGTCGGTGCCACCAGTATTTTCATTGAACATACCGGTCCGTCTGGAAGTGTTGGAACTGCCCTTGCGGGGGTGTCATTAGAGCCTATCGTCAATTCTTCGTACTCCCCTCACGGGTGAGACGATGGAGGCGCATGTGCAGATTTGCATCAGCCATTGACAGAGAAGCACTATTATCATCATTATTATTATTATTATTATTATTATTATTATTATTATGGACACCGTGATAGCCCAGTGGTCAAGTTCTACCATCTGAGCCCTGTCGCCAGTTCGATTCCCGTCGGTGCCACCAGTATTTTCATTGAACATACCGGTCTATTTCTGGACCAGTATTTTCATTGAACATACCGGCCCGTCTGGAAGTGTTGGAACTGCCCTTGCGGGGGTGTCATTAGAGCTTATCGTCAATTCTTCGTACTCCCCTCACGGGTGAGACGATGGAGGCGCATGTGCAGAAATGCATCAGCCATTGACAGAGAGGCACTATTATTATTATTATTATTATTATTATTATTATTATTATTATTATTATTATCATCATCATCATCATCATTATTATTATTATTATCATCATCATCATTATTATGATTATTACTATTAACAAAAGGGGGGGGGGGGGGGGGGGGGAGGGGAGGGGGATGGGGGTAGAGGCAGAGAGAGAGAGAGAGAGAGAGAGAGAGAGAGAGAGAGAGAGATAGAGAGAGAGAGTGAGAGTGAGAGAGACCAGTCCCAGAGCGGCTACTAGCAGCACCTATATACATGGACACATACATACATACATACATACATACATACATACATACATACATACATACATACATACGTACGTACGTACATACATACATACATACATACATACATACATACATACAGACAGACAGACAGACATACACGCCCATATACAATAAGCACAATAATAGCAATTATAATGGTGATAGTAATAGTAATAGTAATCACATTCTTGTATGTATGTATAATTACAATAAGCATAAGAATGATGTGGATAATATACATACATACATACATACATACATACATACATACTTTAGGGGCGGAGTCATATGAGGCACGTCTTCGCCAGGAGCACCAACTCACCGCCCATAACACAACTTACTTACTTACTTACTTACTTACTTACTTACTCACTTTACTCACTTACTCCCTTACTTACTCACTCACTTACTCACTTACTTACTTACTTTAGGGGCGGAGTCATATGAGGCACGTCTATAACCAAGAGCACCAACTCACCGCCCATAACACAACTTACTTACTTACTTACTTACTTACTTACTTACTTACTTACTCACTTACTCACTTACTTACTTACTTTAGGGGCGGAGTCATATGAGACACGTCTATGCCAGGAGCACCAACTCACCGCCCATAACACAACTTACTTACTTACTTACTTACCATACATACATACATACATACATATATATATATATTATATATATGTATATATATATACATATATCGTGGATGTAATACAATAAGCATAATAATAAGCATAATACTAAATATAATAATAAACATAATAATAATAATAATAATAATAATAATAATCATAATAATAATCATAATAATAATCATAATAATAATCATAATAATAATCATAATAATAATAATAATAATAATAATAATAATAATAATAATAATAATAATAATGATGATGATGGTAATAGTAATAGTAATTATATACTTGTATGCATGTATGTATGTATGTATGTATGTATGCATGTATGTATGTATGCACGTGTGTATGCATGCATGCATGTCTGTCTGTCTTTATGTTTGTCTGTCTGTATGCATGCCTATATGTCTGTCTGTATGCATGCCTGTATGTCTGTCTGTCTGTCTATCTGTATGTATGTATGTATGTAGGCATATGTGAAAAAGACCAACAGTGATGCCGC
>WBZZ01001940.1:5000-10000 GCA_019918135.1 Paulinella micropora
TATCTACCTAATAAAATCTTGATTCATGCTGCATATGTATGTACGTATGTATGCATGCATGTATGTTTGTCTGTTTGTATGTATGCATGTATGCATGCATGTATGCATGTATGTATGTATGCATGCATGCATGCATGTATGTATGTATGTATGTATGTATGTATGTTATGTATGTTATGCTAGGTGCTGGACAACTCCTACTACAAGACGTTGGCAGGTCTGTATGTATGTATGTATGTATGTATGCACCTATGTGTGTTACAATTACTACAAGATGTTTGCAGGTCTGTATGTATGTATGTATGTATGCATGTATGTATGTATATAGACACGTCTATCGCCTGGAGGTGCCTAGATAGATAGATAGATAGATAGATAGATAGATAGATAGATAGATAGATAGATAGATAGACAGACAGACAAATAGATAGATAGATAGATAGATAGATAGATAGATAGATAGATTGATAGATTGATAGATAGATAGATATATAGATTGATAGATAGATTGATAGATAGAACAAGCTGTAGTGGACAGGGGTGAAAAGCACTGTGTATGTATGTATGTATGTATGTATATGTATATGTCGATGGTGGCCAGACAACCCATTACACATACATACATGATACCTACATACATAATATAATCATACATACATGATGCACATGCACACACACACGCACGTGGTCAGACACGTCTATCACGTGGCGGCGGCGCGCGCGCAAGTCGCCTGCCGGACAAGCCATCACGCAGTGGCAAGCAGACTCCACCAAGTTCGGAAGCGCGGGTCAGACTGCAGTATGCAGACAGATGGACATTCATATATACATACATATATATCACAGCATGCTAGCAGACAGTGCGAAATTCCTAGCGCAGGTCTCAGCAACGATAACAGCTAAGAACAACAACCATGACAACTAACAACAACAAGAACAACAACAACAGCAGTAGCAGCAATAGTAAGAATGACAAGTCATGACAAGGACAGCAACTACATGCAACCCATCACACCGCTTGTCATCGCGTGATGGGCTGCACGTACTTGTTCTTATCCTTGTCATAGTTAGTTGTGATTCTAGTGCTTGTTCTTGTGCTTGCGATTCTTGTTGTGACCTGCGCGTCCGCATTTCGCACTGCCTGCTGGCTATTGTGTGACATGTGCCTGTCTGTCTGTATGCATGATACATCGTCTGATCTGCACTTCCATAAATAAACATAGATATGCACTTAAATATAAAGGGGCAAGCCGGCCTGAAGGCACAAGTGATACGTACATACATACGTACGTACGTACATACATACATACATGCATACATATTACATACTTACTTACTTACTTACTTACTTACTTACTTACTTACTTACTTACTTACTTATTTACTTACTTACTTACATGCATACATACGCATACATGCATACTGCTGTGTGTGTGTGTGTTGAGCAGGCAAGCGCATGATGATGCACTTCAATGTCAACATACATACAACATACACGTACATACATACATACATATATACATACGCATACATACATACTGCTGTGTGTGTGTGTGTTGTTGAGCAGACAAGCGCATGATGACGCACTCCGATATCAACATGCATACAACATACATACATACATACATACATACATGGATGCATGCATGCATGCATGCATACATACATACTGCTGTGTGTGTTGTTGAGTAGACAAACGCATGATGATGCATTCGGATGTCAACCCCTTCTGGTTGATCCAAGGTATAGATACATAGATAGATTGGTGGGTGGATGGATGGATGATAGACATAGATAGATAGATAGATAGATAGATAGATAGATATAGATAGATAGATAGATAGATAGATAGATAGATAGATAGATAGATAGATAGATAGATAGATAGATAGATAGATAGATAGATAGATAGATAGATAGATAGATAAAAAATTGTAAGTAGTTCAGCAGAAAGGTGAGGATGTGCTAAGCAGCTGATATGCTTGCGCTTCTGTCTTGGCATGGCTCGCTGTGGCTCGCTGCTCTGTGCTGGCATGGCTCGCTGTGGCTTGCTGCTCTGTCATGGCATGGCTTGCTGCTGTCATGTCATGCCTTGCTGGCATGGCTTGCTGTGGCTTGCTGTTCGGTAGGCAATTGTGAGATCACGCATGTAGACGGCAGCTGCGACCGGTAGCGCCTACGTCCCTCTCTCTCTTTCCCTCTCTCTCTCATTCAATAATCATAATCATAATAATGATAATAATAATAAATAATAATAATAATAATAGTGCTTCTCTGTCAATGGCTGATGCATTTCTGCACATGCGCCTCCATCGTCTCACCCGTGAGGGGAGTACGAAGAATTGACGATAAGCTCTAATGACACCCCCGCAAGGGCAGTTCCAACATTCCAGACGGGCCGGTATGTTCAATGAAAATACTGGTCCAGACGGAGCGGTATGTTCAATGAAAATACTGGTGGTACCGACGGGAATCGAACTGGCGACAGGGCCCAGATGGTAGAACTTGACCACTGGGCTATCACGGTGTCCAAATAATAATAATAATAATAATAATAATAATAATAATAATAATAATAATAATAATGATAATAATAATAATAATAATAAGTAATAATAGTGCTTCTCTGTCAATGGCTGATGCATTTCTGCACATGCGCCTCCATCGTATAAGTAATAATAATAATAGTAATAATAATAATAATAATAATAATAATAATAAGTAATAATAATGATAATAATAATAATAGTGCTTCTCTGTCAATGGCTGATGCATTTCTGCACATGCGCCTCCATCGTCTCACCCGTGAGGGGAGTACGAAGAATTGACGATAAGCTCTAATGACACCCCCGCAAGGGCAGTTCCAACACTTCCAGACGGGCCGGTATGTTCAATGAAAATACTGGTCCAGACGGATCGGTATGTTCAATGAAAATACTGGTGGCACCGACGGGAATCGAACTGGCGACAGGGCCCAGATGGTAGAACTTGACCACTGGGCTATCACGGTGTCCAATAATAATAATAATAATAATAATAGTAATAATAATAGTGCTTCTCAGTCAATGGCGAATGCATTTCTGCACATGTGCCTCCATCGTCTCACCTGCGAGGGGAGTACGAAGATTTGACGATAGGCTCTACTGACACCCCGCAAGGCAGCTCCAAGCCTTCCAGACAGACCAATACTTCAAAGAAAATATCCTTTGAAAATACTGGCACCGACGGGAATCGAACTGGCGACAGGTCCCAGATGGTAGACCTTAACCACTGGGCTATCGCGGTGCCACTACTACTACTACTACTACTAATAATAATAATAATAATAATAATAATAATAATAATAATAATAATAATAATAATGATAATAATAATAATAATAATAATAATAGTAGTAGTAGTAGAAGTAATAATAATAATAATAATAATATTAATAATAATAACAAAAAGCCTAAGACCAAGGAGGACGCCTGCAATGATGTCGTGCACATCACATGTGTTCCGAGACGTTCTGCCCCAGGCGAGAGAGAGAGAGAGAGAGCGAGCGAGTTGACAAGCCTCCACACGCTTACTTTGTCATCGCTGTTATTGCTATTGTCTTTGTGATGATTCGCACTTTGTGTTATGATTGATTACTGTTATTGTTCGATGAGGGTGAGTGATGTATCGCTGTTATTGTCACGTCTTTGTCATGCATTGCAATTTTGTTATAATTGATCATGGTTACTGTTGCATCAGGCGTGAGACTCAGTTTGCGATTTGACATAAGTATTATCATTGCTGTCGTGGCCATGTCTTTGTTATGCATTTGCGATGTGTGTTATAATTGATGATTGTTACTGCTGGATCAGGCGGGAGACTCAGTTCGCGATTTTACGAACGTTTATGGTTATTGATGTTATTGTCATGACGGTCTTTGTCATGCATTGCAATTTGTGTTATAATTGATGATTGTTCTTGTTCTATCAGGCGGGAGACTGAGTTTGGGATATTAGAGAAGTTCGCCAATGACGGCGAAGCGTGGCGCACAGCCTTCTTTGCGGCCATGCAGAAGGTAAAACAAATAGATAGGTAGGTAGGTAGGAGAAAGAGAGAGAGAGATAGATAGATAGATAGATAGATAGATAGATAGATAGATAGATAGATAGATAGATAGATAGATAGATAGATTAGATAGGTAGATAGGTGGAGGAGTTCCCCAACGACAGCGCAGCGTTGTGCACAGCTTTCTTGATTTCTTTACAGCCAGGTACAAGGTAAATGATTCATTGATTTCATTACTAGATTCTCTCTCTCTCTCTCTCTTTCTTTTCTTGTTTTTTTTTCTTTTTTTTTTTTTTCTTCTTTTTTTTTTGGGGAGGGGGGGGGCTAACTGAGAGGCTGGACTATTTTACAAATTTACGTACACGGACGTACATAGAAATACTAGGTGATGAAGTTGGGCGTGTCTCCCCTTCTCCTGCACAGCCCTGTCGCTGCCAAATCTACTTACTTTGCTTACTTGCTTGCTTACTTACTTACTTACTTGCTTGCTTGCTTGCTTGCTTGCTTGCTTGCTTGCTTGCTTGCTTGCTTGCTTGCTTGCTTGCTTGCTTGCTTGCTTGCTTGCTTGCTTGCTTGCTTGCTTGCTTGCTTGCTTGCTTGCTTGCTTGCTTGCTTGCTTGCTTGCTTGCTTGCTTGCTTGCTTGCTTGCTTGCTTGCTTGCTTGCTTGCTTGCTTGCTTGCTTGCTTGCTTGCTTGCTTGCTTGCTTGCTTGCTTGCTTGCTGCTTGCTTTGCTTGCTTGCTTTGCTTGCTTGCTTTGCTTGCTTGCTTGCTTGCTTGCTTGCTTGCTTGCTTGCTTGCTTGCTTGCTTGCTTGCTTGCTTGCTTGCTTGCTTGCTTGCTTGCTTGCTTGCTTGCTTGCTTGCTTGCTTGCTTGCTTGCTTGCTTGCTTGCTTGCTTGCTTGCTTGCTTGCTTGCTTGCTTGCTTGCTTGCTTGCTTGCTTGCTTGCTGCTTGCTT
>WBZZ01001940.1:15000-20000 GCA_019918135.1 Paulinella micropora
TGATGTGATGTCTAATGTACTGTGATGTAATATGTAGAGTCGTGTGGTATCTCATATCATGTGATCTACTAGGGCATCTGTCACCTCGTGTAGTATCTCATGCAATGTGATCTACTAGGGCATCTGTCACCTCATGAGTCGTGTAGTATCTCATATCATGTGATCTACTAGGGCATCTGTCACCTCATGTCTGCCAGCGCTATCTCATGCAATGTGATCTACTAGGGCATCTGTCACCTCATGTCTGCCAGCGCTATCTCATGCAATGTGATCTACTAGGGCATCTGTCACCTCATGTCTGCCAGTAGTACCTCATGTCATGTGATCTACTAGGGCATCTGTCACCTCATGTCTGCCAGTAGTATCTCATGCAATGTGATATACTAGGGAATCTGTCACCTCATGTCGTGTAGTATCTCATGCAATGTGATCTACTAGGGAATCTGTCACCTCATGTCGTGTAGTATCTCATGCAATGTGATCTACTAGGGAATCTGTCACCTCATGTCTGCCATGTCATGTGATCTACTAGGGCATCTGTCACCTCATGTCTGCCAGCGCACAACCTCAGGTGCTTTCATTGACCTAGCATGTATTCTATCTATCTATCTATCTATCTATCTATCTATCTATCTATCTACCTATCTGCCTATCTATCTATCTACCTACCTATCTATCTATCTGTCTATCTGTCTACTTCACAGTCAGACACTGCACCCGCCGCGAAATGTATGGGTAAGCTATCTATCTATCTATCTATCTATCTATCTATCTATCTATCTATCTATATGATTGATATAATTCCCTCCGTACGGCCTTCTTTCACCAAGCCACCCATTATATATATTATGTATATAGTATATTATAAGCATATATACACATCTATACATATGTATACACATAATGCAGCTTAGTTCTGGCATGGTTTCCGGCCCGGGTGTGTGCGCCGCCGCCTCCTCTGCCGATGGTAAGCTATCTATCTATCTATCTATCGATCTATGTGGAATAGATGCCTATGTCTTCGGATATGCAGAGCTGATAGACCAAACATATCTATCTATCTATCTATCTATCTTTTTTTTCAAACGACGCCTTCCTAGGCATTCTCATATTCCCACCACGCTCTTGATATAGGGCGATGAGATAATTACAGTTGTTTCATGTGTGCGTGTGCTGACACAGATTGTAGCAGGTTCGATCTCAAGTACGAGCCGTTTGACAACGTGCCCAACGGACCTCGCACCCTGCAGGTAGCTACACATCTACATGTACATAAACATATAAATAAACATATTGCCTACATATACGCAAGTACGAGCCGTTCGACAAGGTGCAGAATGGACCACGCACCCTGCAGGTAGACTTAAACATACACGTGCACATATCATACATATTCATGAATACATATTACATATACATATACGTAAGTATGAGCGGTTTGGCGTGCCCAACGGGCCACGCGCCTTGCAGGTGACAGATAGATAGGTAAGTAGATAGCTAATTAGGTATATAAACAGATCGATCGAGCACTTCGGCGTGGCCAACGGACGGCGCACCTCTCGTTGTTGTTGTTGGTGGTGGTGAGGATGATGATGATGATGATGATGTTGTTGTTGTTGTTGTTGTTGTTGTTGTTGTGTTGTTTGTCTATTTGTTTCTTTGTTTATTTTTTCTCGCTTGATGTGCAGGCGAGCGTTCTGGCCTGTCAAGCTCACTGCGCAAGTGTGCCGGTATGTTATGTATGTCTATAAAAATATATCTGTATGTATATCTGTATGTGTGTATGCATGTAAGTTATATATGTATGCATGTGTTATGAGTGTATGTAGTATGTATGTTGACAGGGTTGTGCGTTCTACAACTACTGGGCGGATGGCGGCTGTCACTTGGCCAGCGACGCGGCAAAGCCTGTCTTTGCATGGTAGATAGATAGGTAGAGATAGAAAGATTCTTGACTGGAACTAGCCAGGACTTCAAAAGTTGCGTTCTAAGCCAGTCCTTGCGTCCAGCACTTGGATCTTTTGCTTACTGCAAGGCTCTTAATGAGAGCGTTCGAAGGAGCTTAAACAACACAGGCCGCATGGCAAGCAGGAAAGCCTGGGATCAAAGCGCTTGAGTCATTTTCCATCGTACCTAAAGAGTACTATTATTATTATTATTATCCCTGAAAGGTGTTGGTGAAGGGGGTGGGGGGTTTGGAGGGAGGGGGAAAATGAAAATTGTGTACCCCATCCCCCCCCCCCCCACCCCGCATTTTCGCACCCCTGTCGGAATAAATCATGATTTGTCGGAACGAGGAGGAGTTGGGAGCGCATATTTGCAGGGTGGTTAGCCCCAGACATGATCTTGATGCTGATATGATTTTTTTGGAATTCACGCAAATATTTTCGTTATGGGAGTGTCCTGAATGCCGAAATTCATTGGTTTTTTTTTTTTCGCACCCCAATCGGAATAAGTCATGGTTTGTGTGAACCAGGAAGAGTGGGGAGTTCATATTGACAGGATGGCTAACCCCAGACTCGATGTTGATGCTGATATGATTTCTTTGGAATTCACGCAAATATTTGCGTTAGGGGAGTGTCCTCAATCCCCCCATCGGAATAAATCATGGTTCGTGTGAACCAGGAGTTGGGAGCTCATATTGGCAGGGTGCTTAGCAGCAGACTCAATCTTGATACTGGTATAATTTTTTTGGAATTCACGCAAATATTTGCGTTAGGAGAGTGTCCTGAATGCCAAGTTTCCTTGTTTTTTGGCAGTACTTGCCGGTGCCTCCGGCAATTGAACGTACCCTGTCGACGGGGCAGGGGGTCTCCGGGGGGCCCTCCCCCCGGGAACCCCAGCCCTGTGATTGTACGTACCCGTTCTGGTCGCGGGTGGCACCCACACCTGAAAATTGAGGTTTTTTGCCACCAGGCTCCCTTTGCGGCACCTCCGGCAATTCAACGTACCCTGTCGAAGGGAAAGGGGGCGGGGGGGTGTGTCCGGGGGGCCCTCCAAAAAGTGATAAGTGGGGCTGGCGGGGTTTGGTGCGCGAAGCGCACCGGTAAACCATCCTTTCAGGTGTTGGCGCAGCTCCTTATTGTTATTATTATTATTTACTATATCTGAGGCGTACTGATGCAGCTAATGGCATATCCTCAACGGACATAAGCTTCCAATACCCTTGTTCGAGGTCCTCCACCCCCCCGTGTCAGTCTCTCGCCTGATGATCGGGGCCACCGATGGAGCTCCTGAGGGCAAGACTGCACTAAGCCGAGGTTATTCCGCAGTCCCAGCAACCTCTTGCAAGACGTCACCGAATGTGCAAGTGCATACACCAAGCGCGGTTGCTAGAGCTGCCTCGAAACCCCACCCATAACAATCTGGTGTCTGCTGGGTCCTGGGCTATCAACCAGCATATGCGGCGTTTAAGATCTTTTACGCGCGCAACGACCCTCCTCCCCAGCATCTACCACCAAAGGGTTATGAGTTGGCGTCACAGTTTAACGCCTTGAGGCCATTGGGCTGGAACTCTGTTTAGCAAGTGTGACTAGGTTTTTTCATCGGGATGATTATTATTATTATTATTATTATTATTATTATTATTATTATTATTATCATCATCATCATCATTATCATTGTTATCCCTGAAAGGTGTTGGAAGTAGGGGGTGGGGGGTTTGGGGGGGGGGGGGGGATGGAAATTGTGTAATACCCCCCCGCCCCACACACACACACACCAAATCGGCACCCCTGTCGCAATAAATCGTGGTTTGTGGGAACCAGGAGGAGTTGGGAGCGCATATTTGCAGAGTGGCAAGCCCCGGGTCGGATGTTAATGCTGGTATACTTTTGTGGAATTCACGTAAATATTTACGTTAGGGGAGTGTCCTGAATGCCAAAATTCCTTGTTTTTTCACCCTATTTCTGCACCCCTGTCGGATTAAATCATAGTTTGTGGGAACCAGGAGTTGGGAGCTCATATTGACAGGGTGGCTAGCCCCAGACTCGATGTTGATGCTGATATAGTTTTTTTGGAGTTCACGCAAATATTTGCGTTAAGGGAGTGTCCTGAATGCCAAAATTCCTTGTTTTTTGGTCTATTTTCTGCACCTCCTATCAGAATAAATCATGGCCTGTGGGAACCAGTTGGGAGCTCATATTTGCAGGGTGGCTAGCCCCAGACTCGATATTGTTGGCATACTTTTTTTTGAAATTCACGCAAATATTTGTTGTGTTAGGGGAGTGTCCTGAATGCCAAAATTCTTTGTTTCTTTGGGATTACTTGCCGGTACCTCCGGCAATTTGAACGTACCCTGTCGACGGGGGGGGGGGGGGGGCTCCCCCCGGACCCCAGCCCTGGAATTGTACGTAACCCGCAAATTCGCCGGCGCCAAAATGAATGGCTGAGAATGCTCTAAGAGTTGTGCCACAAGGGTTTATGCTGGTTACTCCGGCAATTGAACGTACCCTGTCGACTGTGGAAAGGGAAGGTCCGGGGGTCCTTCCCCCGGGAACCCAAGCCCTGTAAGTGTACGTACCCGAAGCGAATATTCCGGCACCAAAATGAATGGTTGAGACTGCGACAATACTCTAAAAGTTGTGCCAGAAGGGTTGAGAGGCTGATTTTTTGGTTTTCACAACCTCGGGACGCGCTCTAGATAGTGAACCAGTTGAAATAGAGATTTAGAAAGATTCTGGCAAAGTAGTGCCAAAATGAATGGCTGAGAATGCTCCAAGGCTCTAAGAGTAGTGCCAGAGGGGCGTAGAGGCTGATTCTTGTGTTTTCGCATGCTTGTCACGAGCTCTTTTTTAGGGATATAGATGAAATGATGAAATTCGAATGTCTTAGTAGTGCCAAGCGAATGGCTGAGATTGGTCCAAGGCTGTAAAAGTTGTGCACATGATAATGAGAGGAAAAGCGATCTTGGGGGGATTGGGGGGGGGGGGGGGATGCGAAGCGCACCGCAAACCATCCTTTCAGGTGTTGGCGCAGCCCCTAGTTATCATTATTATTAT
>WBZZ01001940.1:25000-70000 GCA_019918135.1 Paulinella micropora
TTTCAAAAAATCAAGCCCAAGAGAGGGTCAGTGACACCTCAAGTGGCCTTGGTTCATTCCGTAGAGTAAGTGATAAGATCAACTGATGAAATATCGACTAATGTCAGAAAAAAGGAGCTTCTGATTTCGTCAACCAGGAAGTCTGTGGGTAAAGTATTAACCCGATGCCCAGCTAAGCCGTGATAGATAGATAGATAGCTTCTACCCGCCTTGACAGAGTGTCCGGCCACACACGCTCAGAAGGGAATACGCAAATAGCTAGTGGTTGAGGTAGGTAGGTAGATAGATAGATAGATAGATAGATAGATAGATAGATAGATAGGTAGGTAAATAGGTAGGTACTTTGTCTTTCGTGCACCACGCGCTGCTGCCCCGCTTGACGCTAAGTAGTGTCAGCAGGGGAATTGCCTTAACCTGCGCGAGTGCTTGTCATGCGCTGCGTGTTGTTCGCGCCAAGACCAGCGACTGCGCTTGCTTCACCATCTGTCTGTCTGTCTGTCTATCTATCTATCTATCTATCTATCTATCTATCTATGTTAGTGACAAGGCCTGTCAGTGGCCACTTACATTCTATCTATCTATCTTATATCTATCTATCTATCTATCTATCTGTCTGTCTATCTATCTATCTATCTGCGTGCTAGCTCCAAGGCGTCAGTCGCGCTGTGCCAAGACCAGCTGGCTTCACCCTCTATCTGTCTATCTATCTATCTATCTATCTATCCTATCTACTGTTGCTAGCGCCAAGGCGTGTCAGTCGCGCTGTGCCAAGACCAGTCTATCTATCTATCTATCTATCTATCCTATCTACCGTTGCTAGCGCCAAGGCGTGTCAGTCGCGCTGTGCCAAGACCAGTCTATCTGTCTGTCTGTCTATCTATCTATCTATCTATCTATCTATCTATCTATCTATCTATGTATCTATCCTATCGACAATTGCTAGCGCCAAGGCGTGTCAGTCGCGCTGTGCCAAGACTAGTCTATCTGTCTATCTATCTATCCATCTATCTATCTATCTATCTATCTATCTATCTATCTATCCTATCTATCTATCCTATCTATCTATCCTATCTATCTAACATCTATCCTATCTACCGTTGCTAGCGCCAAGGCGTGTCAGTCGCGCTGTGCCAAGACCAGTCTGTCTGTCTGTCTATCTATCTATCTATCTATATATCTATCCTATCTATCCTATCTACCGTTGCTAGCGCCAAGGCGTGTCAGGCGCGCTGTGCCAAGACTAGCGGGTGCGCCTTCTTCACCTACTGGACAGACGGCGGTATCTATCTATCTATCTATCTATCTATCTGCAAGTCACTGGGTGCACTTTCTCCATCTTCTGCCAGACGGCGGTTTGTATGTGCGCATGTTACATAGATATTTTACATCGGTATATATGTATGTATGTGTGCGTGTAGGTTGTCACCTGTCCGACAAGACGGCGCAGGAGATTGCTTCCTCGGGGGGTATCTCGTCCGGACTCGCTTACTGCAACCCCAGCTGCGCCAAACAAGGTCAGCTATATACTTTTCTAAGCAGCTAACTAACTGTATATCTATCTATCTCTATCTATCTATTGTGTCTGGCCTTGTCCTGCCTTCTGCAACCCCACCTGCAGCACAGGGTACATAACTATCTATATGTCCATCTATCTGTCTATATATCTGTCCTTCTATCCGTCTATCTATCTATCGAGTCTCGTCTTGCCCTGCGTCTTGTAACCCATATGCAGCAAAGAGGATTATCTATCTATCTATTTATCTATCTATCTGTCTGTCTGTCTGTCTGTCTGTCTAGGCCGCAAGTACGAGCCGATCAATGACATCCCAGGACAGGGGCGGTCAGAAGAGGTTGCTCTCTGTCTCTCTCTCTCTTTCTCTCTCTCTCTCTCTCTCTCTTTTTCTCGAGCCGAGCAATAGCAGCGCAGGACAGGTGCGGTCGGAAGAGCTGGGGCAGGCCCACCACTGCGCAGCAGAGAGAGAGAGATATAGAGAGAAAAGGAGAGTGCACATGCGCTTACTCACGACATTCAAAAAAGAAGGAAAAGCGACGACAAGAAGAACAACAACAACAAACAACAACATACCTATGTAATCCGCCAAGGCGCTTGTAATAATAATAATAATAATAATAATAATAGTAGTAGTAGTAGTAGTAGTAGTAGTAGTATTGTTTTCAACTGTCATGGCCGAGCCGAAGGGCCATGCGCCTCCATCCCTTGACCCAAGAGTCACAACAGTGAATGTTAAGGAGGGAGGAGTGACTCTAACCATCCCTGAATAGCTACCCGCTCGGCGTGTCGGGTACCTTGCAGGGAATCAACTGCAAATGTTTGATGTTCCCTATGAGAGATTTCCACAAGACTGGGTATAAGTCGAATGGAGGTACTCAAGGGGGTAGCAGACAGCTCATGCGGTCTGCCAGCGCATGAGGACGTTTTGCGGTAATTGTCTGGGACGCCTCGAAACCCGTCATCACCCCTAGATCGCGGAATGTATAGAACCCTTTGATCCCACGTGGTGTATGTCTTATAAAAACAACACAACGAAGCCTCCGAACCAACACAACGACATACCCTCGGAACTAGTGGCAAGAGGCCCAACCACCTCCTCTTCCCGTGGGGTGCCATAATGTGCACCCCTCCATGATAATAATAATAATAATAATAATAATAATAATAATAATAATAATAGTGCTTCTCAGTCAATGGCGAATGCATTTCTGCACATGTGCCTCCATCGTCTCACCCGCGAGGGGAGTACGAAGATTTGACGATAGGCTCTACTGACACCCCCGCAAGGCAGCTCCAAGCCTTCCAGACAGACCAATACTTTCAAAGAAAATATCCTTTGAAAATACTGGCACCGACGGGAATCGAACTGGCGACAGGTCCCAGATGGTAGACCTTAACCACTGGGCTATCGCGGTGCCACTAATAATAATAATAATAATAATAATTATAATAATAGGCTTCCTCAGACTATAGCATCAGATTCAGATCCTGGACATGTGCCTCCATTGGGTCACCGGGGTCAGCCGATCCCAACGCATTGTCAGAACACCAAACAGACATAGCAGCAACAGCAGGGGCAGATGGGGGCTGTGAAATGCATGAAGAGCTAGATGCGAGGGTGTTAGCTGAAGAGAAGAACTCCGAGACACTACGCTGCGCTCCCGAACCCCTCTCTCTAGCCAGGACGTCCACTCTGCGCGGACGGCCGCGCCGCGCAACATCAACGTCACTTGGGGGAGAGGGTGGGACAGAAGCTGATGGAACCTCAGTGAGGTCAATCACCTCCTCGCCCCCATCCTCCACCCCAAGCTCCTCCCTTTTACCCTCCCTAGCAGACCAACACTCAGACACATATGATCCAAACAACACATCCAACTTTGGAGGGGGACGCAACGCTGTAACCCCTAACAACGCAGCAAGCCTAAAGTTACTGCGGAAGCGCGACTTCCACTGAAAAAACTTACAAAACAATCGTGATTGATCCACAGGCGGCATATCATCCCAACCCTGCCGCACAGAGCCCTCCCGCTCCCGCCCAAGCAACACATCCTCCACCACAACCTCACCACCTACGACCTCACCACCCTCCTCACTCCCTCCATCCCCCTCAGCAGCCCCCACAGCCATGCCACCGAGCCTCTGCATACTCAGCAACAGCTGCTTACGTCTCCTCTCATGCATGGGGCAATCCCATAAGAAGTGCGCAAGGGACTCATTGACATCATCATGACAACAGAAGCAGCGAGGGGACATGCCACTGACCAACTTGCTGCGGTACAACCGAAGGCGGTTGTTGCAGCTGAGCAACCTTCTCCGAAGCAGATTATAATGCGCATCATCAAGGGCTACCCATCTTGGGAACTCCTTAGTTCCAAAGACTTGTCTTAGGATGACTCGCAGGCCATCAGTAAGATCGCTGCCTGCCTCTCGCTTGTCCCACATCAGTTGCTGCACCACTTGACGTCCTGCTGAAGGGCCCACTTGTCCACAGTCGAACTCCAACCCTCGAGGTCCTTCTCTGAGCTATTTAGGAGCTCCTGAAGCCCTTGTTGTAGATCCATTGAGTCCCTGATAGCGCCTTCGGCCTCCGCAGTCCAGTCGGATTTGACTTGAGATGCGATGACAGGAAATCGCTTCTCCGGTAGAACACGCAGCCGTCCATAGAACTTCAGTTGCGCCGCCCGCCGCAAACGCTCCGCACTCAAAGAGCGCGCGAGAAAGAGTGTAATCCACTTGCTTGTCTTAGGGCTGATGCCGAGAATCATCCTCATGGGGCGCAGCATTGCTGCCTCCAGCTTGGTAAGCTGCGATACGGGGGCACGCCAGACATCGAAGGCGTACTTCAGCTTGGCCCCCACAAGTTGATTCCAGCACATGAGACGATACCTAGCTTGTATCTCACCTGCACACCACAAAGAGTACCAACCTGCGGTGGCGACTTCAGTGCCACGCGTGGCCCGCAGGGCCTGCTCCTTCCACTTCAGGTCGTCGGTGATAACCACTCCCAGGTACTTGTACTGACTGGTGACACAAAGCTTCTGGCCGCGAAACCACACCACGGGCTCACCTCGCTCCCTGATACTTGGTCGTTTCGCCTTGCTCGACGTGTTTTGGGGAGGAAGGATGAGGCGCAGCTAAGATAGCCTCTCCACGTGGTTCAGGAATTCCGTCATATACGCGAGCCCTCATCCTCCCATCCTGGGACATCGGGCCAGAGCCCGTCGAAGAGGCATTCCCACGGGGATTGTCCAGGTCTTCGGCGATTCTACCTTGTCCCATAAGGGCCACAGTGGTAGCTCCGTGCTTCGCGTATTTGTAATCCATTGAGAGTAGTAGACGGCCAATGTCGCTGGCCATCACCGCCGCGCCTCTTTACGCCGAGGAAAGCGCCCGTCCATGCAAATAGCATCGGCGGTATCTGCAACACACACTACACGCATTTCCGCCGGTGTCACTGGACGCTGCCGCGTCGCTTCGTGCCCTTCGGCGCCCGCCAGCACCTCCCAGCGTCGCCAGAACCTGCCTCACGCACTACACACACTCTCCATCGCATCGCCAACGCCTCTACTCTCATGCCTTATGGACTTTCAGCTGCTCCTAACAATCCACATCATGAGGTACGGGTGTCCCCGAGTGGAGCCAGATCGGACGGCGTGCCGCTGAAACTCCTTCCCCCACGTGGGTATAGAAGGCGCGAACCTAGCGGTACCTATAGGGTCTTACAGACAAGTATAGTAATCCCAGCCGAAGCTGCTCAGTTAGAAATGCAACGGTGGAGGGTGTGAATGCATGGGGCAAGGCACGGCAACGCAGCAAGGCACTGGCAGGCATTGGGACCGACTGAAGCCCCTCTCCAACGTGCGCTCATCATGTGTTCCAGTTAGGCAAGCCCGAAGAAGCGAAGATAGGGAGGAGACAAAACCCAGATAGGATGAAGATAGGATTAACATGAAGCCGAAATGGAGCCGAGTTGGAACAGGTCAACTCGGCCCCATCTCGGTTCAATGTGAATCCTATCTTCAACCCATCTCGGTACTGTTTCCTCCGAATGCTCACCTCAACAAGATCACCAAACCGGAACTGGAAGCCCCCAGGCATTTACTCGGCAGGAAATTCGGCGAAAATGGGCTAACCAGGAAACCAGACCCAAACCAACAGCCAAGAAAAACGAGCCAACCAACAATCCAACAGACAACCCCACAACCTGCCTGGCCGAACCCCTACCGAGTAAATGCCCAGTTGAGAGTTGCGCATATCCCGGTGACCGCCCTCCCCAAGCGGTCACCTTCGTGGGGAGAGGCCCAACCACCTCCTCTTCCCATGGAGTGCCATCTTGTGCACCCCTCCAGAATTATAATAATAATAATAATAATAATAGGTATCTTTGGCAGGTCAACGCAATAATAATAATGATGATAATAATAATAATAATAATAATAGCAGGTATCTTTGGCAGGTCAACGCAATAATAATAATGATAATAATAGTGTTTCTCTGTCAATGGCTGATGCAAATCTGCACATGCGCCTCCATCGTCTCACCCGTGAGGGGAGTACGAAGAATTGACGATAGGCTCTAATGACACCCCCGCAAGGGCAGTTCCAACACTTCCAGACGGACCGGATGTTCAATGAAAATACTGGTGGCACCGACGGGAATCGAACTGGCGACAGGGCCCAGATGGTAGAACTTGACCACTGGGCTATCACGGTGTCCACAATGATAATAATAATAATGATAATAATAATAGTGCTTCTCTGTCAATGGCTGATGCATTTCTGCACATGCGCCTCCATCGTCTCACCCGTGAGGGGAGTACGAAGAATTGACGATAAGCTCTAATGACACCCCCGCAAGGGCAGTTCCAACACTTCCAGACGGGCCGGTATGTTCAATGAAAATACTGGTCCAGACGGATCGGTATGTTCAATGAAAATACTGGTGGCACCGACGGGAATCGAACTGGCGACAGGGCCCAGATGGTAGAACTTGACCACTGGGCTATCACGGTGTCCAAAATGATAATAATAATAATAATAATAATAATAATAATAATAATAATAATAATAATAATAATAATAGTGCTTCTCTGTCAATGGCTGATGCATTTCTGCACATGCGCCTCCATCGTCTCACCCGTGAGGGGAGTACGAAGAATTGACGATAAGCTCTAATGACACCCCCGCAAGGGCAGTTCCAACACTTCCAGACGGGCCGGTATGTTCAATGAAAATACTGGTCCAGACGGATCGTTACGTTCAATGAAAATACTGGTGGCACCGACGGGAATCGAACTGGCGACAGGGCCCAGATGGTAGAACTTGACCACTGGGCTATCACGGTGTCCATAATAATAATAATAATAATAATAATAATAATAATAATAATAGTAACAATAATAATAGCAGGTATCTTTGGCAGGTCAACGCAATAATAATAATGATAATAATAATAATAATAATAATAATAATAATAATAATAGCAGGTATCTTTGGCAGGTCAACGCTGGGGCTTGCCAAGCGCGCTGCGCAGCGCTCCGCCAATGCGCGTACTGGTCCTTCTGGACCACCAGCAGGTACATACGCAACATACTTCTTTACTTCCTTGCTTTAAATTAATAACTTACTTACTTACTTACTTAACTTTAACTTAACTTAACTTTTAATTTTAATTTTACTTTACCTTACTTTACTTTACTTTACCTTACTTTACTTTACTTTACTTTACTTCACTTCACTTGCTTGCTTACTTGCTTTCTTCCTCACCTACTACTTAGGGGCTGCCACTTGTCCAGCGCTGCTGCCAGCGCCGTGGATGCAGCGGTATCTGTATGTATATATATGTCTGTAATAAATGTATGTATATATGTCTGTGATACATGTATGTATGTATGTATGTATGTTGTATGTATATATATATATATATATATATATGTGTGTGTGTGTGTGTGTGTGTGTGTGTGTGTGTGTGTGTGTGTTGTGTGTGTGAGCAGGGAGTGGAGTCCGGCGGCGCGTCCTGTGTGCAGCCTGCCTGTGCCGCACAACAACGCTACCAACCCATCGACAACATACGCGGACAGGTAACGCTACCAACCCATCGACAACATACCCGGACAGGTATCTGTCTAGCTAGCTAGCCAGCTAGCTAGCTTCTAATCTATCTCATCTATCTATCTATCTATCTATCTATATATCTATCTATCTATTATATACATATACATATATATATATATAGGCGCGAACGCAGGAACAGGACATGTTTGCCTGTCAGGCCAGGTGCGTATGTATGTATGTATATGTGCGTATGTATGTGTGTGTGTGTGTATGTGTATGTATGTATATGTATGCACGTATGTATGCGCAGGTGTGCGGCAGTGCCGTCCTGTGCTTTCTGGAGCTACTGGGAAAGCGGCCAGGGCTGCCACTTGTCTGCCGCCAGCTCCGTGCCAGTGGTACATACATAACGTAACGTAACATAACGTAACATAACATAACATAACATAACATAGCATATGTCTGGAACTACTGGGAAAGCGGTCACGGGTGCCACTTGTCTTCCGCAAGTTCAACGCTTGTGGTATATGGCATACATACATACATACATACAGACAGACAGACATACATATAGGCGTCGGCCGGAGTGATGTCAGGCCGACATGACTGCTCTCAACAATTGACATGCTTACTTACTTACTTACTTACTTACTTACTTACTTACTTACTTACTTGCTTGCTTACTCGCTTACTCACTTTGCAGGCCTCACCGGGAGTCACGTCTGGCCGGCATGACTGCACTCACTCAACCAATGTGGCCGTCAACAGCGCGCCCAGCCAACCGAGCCAACCTAGCCAGGTATATGTTTATGTATATGTTTTTGTATATGTATATGTATATGCATATGCATATGCATATGCATATGTATATGTACATGTACATGTATATGTGTATGCATATGTACATGTACATGTATATGTATATGTATATGTATATGTATATGTATATGTACATGTGCACATGTATATGTAAATGTATATGTGTATGTATATGTATATGCATATGCATATGCATATGTATATGTATAGGTATAGGTATATGTATATGTATATATACATATATATATATACATATATATAAATATATGTATATGTGTATGTGTATATATATGTGTATGTGTATTTTAATGTATATGTAT
This sequence comes from Paulinella micropora, assembly GCA_019918135.1. Taxonomy (NCBI): domain Eukaryota; phylum Cercozoa; class Imbricatea; order Euglyphida; family Paulinellidae; genus Paulinella; species Paulinella micropora. Next base: position 33,706 of record WBZZ01001940.1, read on the forward strand.
ATGTATATGTGTATGTGTATATTATGTATCATGTATCATGTAATGCATTATGTATTATGCATAATGCATGCATATGCATATGCATACGCATGTGCATATGCATATGTATATGTATATGTAGCCTGCGCCGCTGAGCGTCCTGCACGACATCTGCCCGATCTTTGTCAAGCTATATGTATATTTATATCTTGCCTATGTCTATATCTACATCTATATTATCTACATATAGCCCGCTTCGCTCAACTTTCTAGACGACATCTACCCGATCTTTGTCCGGCTATACCTATATCTATATCTTTTTTTATCTACACATAGCCCACGCCGCTCAACTTCCTGGACGACATCTACCCGATCTTTGTCCAGCTGGGCGCCAAAACCAGCTTCCACGGGGTAGCTACCTTTCCCTCTATGATAACCTACACACCTACGTAGTTATTTTTTTCGTTTGTCTATCTATCTTGCTGTCCTTCTATCTACCCACCTGCCTTTGTTGTTGTTGTTGTTGTTTTTTGTTTGTTTGTTTGTTTGTTTACCTATCTATATGTCTACTGAATGATATCTACCCGATCTTTGTCAGCCTCCACGGGGTATTAATATACTAGTATCTACCTTTCCTTCTATGTACGTAACTGTGTATTTTTTTTTGTTTGTTTATCCATCTATCCACCTATCTATCTGTCTAGTACCTACCTATCTTTCTATCTAACTTGCATTGCATTGATTTATCTATTATTTTTTTATTTACCAATGTTATCTATCTAGATGGAGGCGGGGCCGTTCTACCTGGGCAGTGCAGACAAGGCATACAAGAACACCGTCGGCGTCATGTCCCAGGAACTTCGGTATGTATGTTTGGCTATCCCTGTATATATGCATGTAAGGTAGCTAGGTTGATAGATAGGTAGGTAGGTGGGTAGCATACATACATACATATATGTCCATGTAGGACGTTGGCACGCATCGAGCCGTGCCAGGCCAGCCGCTCCTACCTGCTGCACAAACTGCTCGGTACAGCGCATAACTTACTTACTTTACTTACTTACTTACTTACTTACTTACTTACTTACTTACTTACTTACTTACTTACTTGCTTGCTTACTTACTTACTTACTTACTTACTTACTTACTTACTTACTTACTTACTTACTTGCTTGCTTGCTTTCTTGCTTGCTTGCCCTGTTTGCTTGCCTTGTTTGCCTTCTTGCTTGCCTTGCTTGGCTTGGCTTGGCTTGCTTTGCTTACTTACTTAAGTAAGTAAGTACTTACTTACTTACTTACTTATTTACAAGAGGCTACATGTATGCTTGCATGCATGCAGGTCCTCACATCATGGCAGGCGGTTCGGGCTGTATACACACATACATACATGTCAGACCATCATATTACTGTCTATGCGGCTAGGTTCGCACATCATGGATGGTGGTTCAAGACATACATAACGAGCATATCAGACCACAGTTTTGTTCTGGCCTGTGCGGCTATAGGCTCTCACATCATGGCTGGCGGCTCCGGCACGCAAATGCCGCAAGGGCTGCCACCAGCCACGCAGGACCAGATTGTCAACATCGCCACCTGGATCAACGAAGGGTACAACAACCAACCTGCCTAGCCACATTTTATCTATCCATCTGTCTAGCCATCTATCGATCTAGCCAACTCCCTATCCCATTCTTTCAGACGCATGCCCCTTCACGGCGAGCGATGTCGAAACGTCTTCATCAAACATCTTAATAATAACAATAATAATAATAATAATAATAATAGTAATAATAATAATAATAATAATAATATATAATAATGCATCTCCTGCCAATTGCTGAGCCAAAAGGCCATGTGCATCCAGTCCTCCATTCCATAAGGAAAGTCTCCACACCAATCGGTGGAATAAATGAAGTGACGGCATAGAACATTACTCTAGGAGCTTTATACCAATCAGTCCATTGAAAAGGACCAATGGCCTATGTACTCCCTAAATAATATATAATAATAATAATAATAATAATAATAATAATAATAGTAGTAGTAGTAGTAGTAGTAATAATAATAATAATAGTAGTAGTAGTAGTAGTAGTAGTAGTAGTAGTAATAGTAGTAGTGGTAGTAATTATTATTATTATTATTATTATTATTATTATTATTATTATTATTATTATTATTATTATTATTATTATTGTGACGCCAACTCATAACCCTTTGGTGGTAGATGCTGGGGAGGAGGGTCGTTGCGCGCGTAAAAGATCTTAAACTCCGCATATGCTGGTTGATAGCCCAGGACCCAGCAGACACCAGATTGTTATGGGTGGGGTTTCGAGGCAGCTCTAGCAACCGCGCTTGGTGTATGCACTTGCACATTCCGTGACGTCTTGCAAGAGGTTGCTGGGACTGCGGAATAACCTCGGCTTAGTGCAGTCTTGCCCTCAGGAGCTCCATCGGTGGCCCCGATCATCAGGCGAGAGACTGACGGGGAGGTGGAGGACCTCGAACAAGGGTATTGGAGGCTTATGTCCGTTGAGGATATGCCATTAGCTGCATCAGTACGCCTCAGATATAGTATTATTATTATTATTATTATCATTATTATTATTATTATTATTGAGGGGTGCACATTATGGCACCCCACGGGAAGAGGAGGTGGTTGGCCCTCTTCCCACTGGTTCCGAGGCTATGCTGTTGTGTTGTTTTTATAAGACATACACCACGTGGGGTCAAAGGGGTATATACATTCCGAGATCTAGGGGTGGTGACGGGTTTCGAGGCGTCCCAGACACTTACCGCAAAACGTCCTCATGCGCTGGCAGACCGCATGAGCTGTCTGCTACCCCCCTTGAGTACCTCCATTCGACTTATACCCAGTCTTGTGGAACTCTCTCATAGGGAACATCAAACATTTGCAGTTGATTCCCTGCAAGGTACCCGACACGCCGAGCGGGTAGCTATTCAGGGATGGTTAGGGTCACTCTTCCCTCCCCAACATTCACTGTGTGACTGTTGGGTCGAGGGATGGAGGCGCATGGTCCTTGGACTTAGCCATTACAGATCAATACAATACTATTATTATTATTATTATTATTATTATTATTATTATTATTATTATTATTATTATTATTATTATTGGACACCGTGATAGCCCAGTGGTCAAGTTCTACCATCTGGGCCCTGTCGCCAGTTCGATTCCCGTCGGTGCCACCAGTATTTTCATTGAACATACCGGTCCGTCTGGACCAGTATTTTCATTGAACATACCGGTCCGTCTGGAGGTGTTGGAACTGCCTTTGCGGGGGTGTCATTAGAGCTTATCGTCAATTCTTCGTACTCCCCTCACGGGTGAGACGATGGAGGCGCATGTGCAGAAATGCATCAGCCATTGACAGAGAAGCACTATTATTATTATTATTATATTAATCATAATAATAATCATAATCATAATCCTAATAATGGTAGTAGTAGTAGTAGTAGTAGTAGTAGTAAACATGTTCATCAAACATGCATTGTCAATCTTGTAGGGTCAGGTATTCTGCCAGCTCCTCCCCTCACTCCTGCACCCAGTCCACCTCGGGCTCTTCTTCCTCTTCTTCATCTTCCTCTTCTTCTTCTTCTTCTTCTTCTTCTTCGCCTTCTCCCAGCACTAGCGCGGGGCAAGACCAACAACAACGACTTGAACTAACATTCGTGGACGATATCTACCCCATCTGGCTGCAGCTGGGCGCGCTGCAGGGACACGGTCATGCGTGTGTATGAATGACGATGAACAACAATCATGAACAACGATGATGAACCATGCGATGTCTACCCCATCTGGCTGCTGCAGGGACATGCTGTGTATCTATGTATTCCTGTATGCGTATGTAGACGTGCGTATATACATACGCATACGTATGTACGTATGTATTTATGTATTTACTTATGTATGTGATGTATGTGATGTAGGTGCGAACAGTGGAACACATGCAGCTGGACGGTGTGCCTTCAAGATCACCAACAGACATACATACATAGATACATACACATACATGCGCATGTGCGTGGGTATGTATGTATATCATGTACGTATGTATGTGATATATGTGATGTAGGAGCGAGCAGTGATATACTGCAGCTGGACGGCGCCTTCAAGGCGTATACGAACACCATCATCGTCCCTGCCCAACAACTGATCACCATGCCCCTGGTAGATATGACATAGCATACATAGCACGCATGTAAGAACAACAACTCAACACCATGCCCCTGGTAGACATAACATAGCATACCTACATACATATAAGAACACCATCATCATCCCTGCCCGACAACTCAACACCATGCCCCTGGTAGATATAACATAGCATACATAGCATACATGTAATAACACTAGCATTGTGCCCGCCAAACAACTTAACACCATGCCCCTGGTAGACATAACATAGCATACATACAATACATATAATAACACTAGCATTGTGCCCACCAAACAGCTTAACACCATGCCCCTGGTAGACGTAACATACGCAATACATACATACATACATACACACATATAAGTACACCGTCGTCCCTGCAGAGCAACTCAACACCAGGCCACTGGTAAACATTTCATACATATATACAAACACACATACAGACATACATATAAGAACATCATCTTCGTATAATCAAAGATGATGAAGGATGATGCATGTATATCTACGAGGAGCATGGTGTGAAGCTGGTTGACAGGGACCATCATTGTCCGCGCAAAACACAGCTCAACTCCATGTAGAAATTACATACGTACATACTTCAGATACATACATATAAGTATGCATACACAAAGGTGATGCCGTGTGACGTGTCTCGCTCCTACCTGTACCTGAAGCTAGCCGGCTCGCACGCGACACAGGTACTACTACTACTACTACTACTACTACTACTACTGCTGCTGCTGCTACTACTACTACTGCTACTACTACTACTACTACTACCACTACTACTGTCCAGTCTGTGCTGCTCGCTGCTGCTGGTAGGGCGGCACCGGACGACGCATGCCGCTCGGGGGCGCACCCGCAACCGAGGACCAGCTGGTAAATCTCTCTCTCTCTCTCTCTCTCTCTCTCTCTCTCTCTCACACACACACACACGGTTGCAAGCATACGCTAGCCTCAACTTTTCACCAATGATGCTGCAAAGACATACATGCATACATACGTACGTACATACAAACATACATGCATGCATATATACATACATAGGCCACGATGCGAGCATGGATTCTGGCCGGGGCAAAGTACAACGCCGAGAGCGAGGTAGGTATCTATGTATGTATGTATGTATGTATGTATGCATGCATGCATGTATCTATGTCTGTCTGTATGCACGTTGGGTGTCTTGTGCTGTAGTGGGCCGGCTGCCCAACCATATATTTTATGTGTGTATGCATCTATCTATTTATCTTATCTGATGTATGTATGTCTGTCTGTTGTAGGCGTTTTGCTGTACCGGTCCGGTGCCGGTCGGGGTGACTGGGCAGGCTGCCGAACCTTGCAGCAGCAGCAGCAGCGAATCAACCAGCCAGCCTAGCAGTCAATCAACTAGTCAGCCCACCGGAGCGCCGCCTAGCACCGGGCACGAGGAGCTCATGTATGTATGTAAGTGTGTATGCATGTATGTATGTATGCATATGTATGTAGAAGATCGACCAGCCAACCGTCTAGTGGGCCGCCTAGCACTGGAGATGATGAGCTGATTACAACAAGCACTACAACACCAACCACAACCACAACACCCTTCACCAACAGCTCGACAACAACCAGCACCACACCCACCACCGCCACCACCACTATGCCAACAACCACAACCACTACTACTACCACCACAACAACAAGAGCAGCAGCAGGCGGCGACGGGAGCGAGGTGAAGACGCTACTGGTAGCGTACATACAGACAACTATCTGTCTTTCTATCTAACTAGGTGTGTAGTGTGCCGATGTTCAACGCAGCCTCGTTCAATGACCATCCATCTATATCTATCTATCTATCTATCTATCTAGGTACGTAGTACGCCGATGTTCAACGCAGCTTCCTCCAATACCTTCCTGGTCAAACATTGATTGATTGATTGATTGATTGATAGCTGCATAGATAGATAGAGAGAGAGAGAGATGGTTGTGTATGTCTCCAATGACTTGCTGGTGACAGACAAACAGATTTATAGACAGACAGACATACATGTACATACATACTATACCACATACATGCAGGTAGAGTTGCATATGGGAGATGCGCTCTGGTACCGCAACCTCCTCTACAAAGCCACCACGGTCAACATCTAGATATATCTATTATCTCTACAAAGCCACCACGGTCAACGTCTAGATATATCTATTATCTCTTCAAAGCCACCACGGTCAACATTTAGATCTATCTATCTCTACAAGCTGCTGCTCTGCGCCAGCACCCTCATCGCCAACTGCTTGCTCATGTCCACCTGGATCTATATCTCTAACTAACTCTACATCTATATCTAAAGGGCCACCTGGTGTGGAAGTACTTACCTACATACAAAAATTACATATCCATTTGACCGGAAACGACATCTACATCTACATCTGCTTTGATAGCACGGTTATCTGTCTATCTATCATCTACATGCTCATATGCACGGTCAGTTGGTGTGGAAAGACTCGACCGGAAACGAGCGACATGCACTTATGCATCTATATTAAAATCCAAAATTTTGATTTCTACATCCACATCTGCATCTATATACATATACATATATTCGGGGTAAGTTTGTGTGGAAGGAATGACAGAAACGAGCGGTGCGCACTTATACATATATATCTACATCTACATCTATTTTTATAGCACTGCTATAGTATGTATATATCTATCATCTACATGCACATATGCAGGGTCAGTTGGTGTGGAAAGACTCGACCGAAACGAGCGACACGCGCTCATAATATATCTATACGTACATATAAATACACACACACACCTATAAATCTACATGCACATCTGCAGGGTCAGTTGGTGTGGAAAGACTTGACCGGCAACGAACGACACGCACTCATACCCTGGGTATACACAAATGCATACATGCACATACATGCATACATACATACATTCATTCATACGTACATACATATATACATATGTACATACAAACGTGCATACGAACGACATACATACATACATGCAGATACATATTTAACGTAGATACACACATATATACGGCGTGGCCTCATACATGCATACATACATACATAAATGCGTACACAGGGCGTGGCCTTAGCCAATAACGAGGACATACATACATACATACACACATTACATAACATACCTACACACAATGTCAGTGTGGCGTCGGCTGACAACTTCCCGGCGTTCACACATACATACATACGAAAAATATATCAATGCATACGTACATACATATACAGAATGTGGCGACAGCTGTCAACAACGACAAGTTTCCGGCAATACAGCTTGCTTCAGAAGCATACGCGGCGGTATGCATGCACACACACACACACAACGACAAGTTTCCGGGAATTCAGCTTGCTTCAGAAGCATACGCGGCGGTATGCATGCACACACGCACACACACACACAACGACAAGTTTCCGGCAATTCAGCTTGCTTCAGAAGCGTATGCGGCGGTATGCATCCACACGCACACACACACACACTTTCTCTCTCTCTCTCTCTCTCTCTCTCTCTCTCTCTCTCTCTCTCTCCCTCTCTCACTCACTCACACACACGCACAAACACACACACCGACAAGTTTCCGGAATTTCAGCTTGCTTCAGAAGCGTACGCCGCGGTATGCATGCACTCTCTCTCTCTCTCTCTCTCTCTCTCTCTCTCTCTCTCTCTTTTCTCTCTCTCTCTCTCTCTCTCTCTCTCTGACACACACACGCACGCACACACACACTCACACACACACACACACCACGACAAGTTTCCGGCAATTCAGCTTGCTTCAGAAGCGTACGCCGCGGTATGCATGCACACACTCACTCACTCACTCACACACACACACACACACACCACGACAAGTTCCCGGTAATTCAGCTTGCTTTAGAAGCGTATGCGGCGGTATGCGTGTGTGTGTGTGTACGTATGTATGTATGTATGTATGTATCACTTCTACTTGGATCAGAATCGCATGCGGCAGTATGTATGTATGTATGTATGTATGTATGTATGTATGTAGGTCTCGCTGTTCTCGCTACCGCTGTATTCCAATGGTACATACAGAACATACTTACATAACATACATACATAGCATACATTCATAACATACCAGGTCAAGCGCTGTCTGCTATGACAGTTGGCGCTCTCTTCCGCGTGCCTGTGTGAACATACACGCATCACTCAGGTCAAGCGCTGTCCGCCATGACGGTCGGCGCTCTCTTTCGTGTGCCTACGTGCGCCCAAGCCTGTACCGACCGGGTATGCATGTATGTATGCATGCATGAATGAATGTATGTCTGTGTGCCTACTTGCGTCCTGTTCTAAACGGGTATGTGTATGTGTATCTATCTATCTATCTATCTAATCTATCTATCTATGCGGGCCTACGTGCATCCCAGCCTGTCCCGACCGGGTATGTATGTATGCATGCGTGTATGTGTGCACGTACGTATAATATATTAATATATGAATATATATATGTATGTATGCGTTCATACGTGCGCCCAGGCCTGCTTCGACCGGGTATGCAGGCATGTATGTATGTATGTATGCATGTATGTATTTATATGCATGAAAGTATCTATACGCGCCTACGTGCGCCCAGGCCTGTTCCGATGCATGCATGTATGTATGTATGCATGTATATATGTATATATGTATGCGTGCCTTCGTGTGTCCAGGTCTGTTCCGACCGTGTATGCAGGCATATGTATGTATGCATGTATGTATGTGTGTATGTTGACGTAGGTGTTTTTGGACTTTGACGACACACAATGGTTCAGTTTCTCTCTGGATGCATCGGCAGGCAGGTTTCTTCCTTCCTCTTCTCGCTTGTTCTTCTTTGGTACAGTTTCTCCCTGGATACGTCGACAGACAGTTCAATCTACAACTTTTTCTCCTTCTTCTTCTTATTCTTCTTCTTCTTCTTCTTCTTCTTCTCTCTTCTTCTGTTCTCTGTCTCTTGCTTAAGCTTGCCTTGTCTGTCTGCCCCTCCTGCCTCCTATGTATAGATGAATGAAAGAATGAATGAATAAAATTTGCATGTACGTATGTGCGTAGATATATGTTCGGTCAGTTGCTTGGCAGCCCGAATGATGTTGCGAACAGTCATGATAGTAGTAGTAGTAAGAAGAAGAAGAAGAAGAAGAATAGTAATAGTAATAGTAAGAATGATAATAATAGTAATAGTAAGAATGATAATAATAATAATAATAATAATGCTTCTCTGTCAATGGCTGATGCATTTCTGCACATGCGCCTCCATCGTCTCACCCGTGAGGGGAGTACGAAGAATTGACGATAAGCTCTAATGACACCCCCGCAAGGGCAGTTCCAACACTTCCAGACGGGCCGGTATGTTCAATGAAAATACTGGTCCAGAAATAGACCGGTATGTTCAATGAAAATACTGGTGGCACCGACGGGAATCGAACTGGCGACAGGGCCCAGATGGTAGAACTTGACCACTGGGCTATCACGGTGTCAATAATAATAATAATAATAGTAATAATAACAATATAGCAATAATAATTTAGATACATACATATTTTCTCTAGGCTCAAGTTCGTTACTTGGCACAGTGGGCAACAGCACACCTTGATCGAACACAGCGGTATGAGAAAGAGAGAGAGACAGAGACAGACAGCCGGGGGGGGGGGGGGGGGGGGGATTTACCTATCTCACCTATCCATCTACCTTCCTGGTATAGCTATACCTATCTAATCTCCACCTAGTACCTACCTACCTACCTGTCTATCTGCCTAGGCTTGTCTCGTCTCGACAACGACGTTTATCATCATGCAATAGCTACTTTTGAGGACGGACTGAAACGCATCTATCGAGTAAAGACAACTCCAACAGTCTGTCTCTGTGTGCTAACTACTGCCCGGCAACTCTCTTTTTCTCCCATCTCCTGCCCGAATATTGTCCTCTCCCCCCCATCTACTGCCCTTGCCACCACCAACACCCCAATACTGCCCGACTACTGCCTCCCCCCCCCCCCCCCCCTCCACGTGCCTGTTTATCCAGGATGGTGTATTGGTTGCATCCGAGCAGCTAAGCAGCACATCGTTGGGCAGTGGTGCACCCTCTCTCTCTCTCTCTCTCACACACACACACTATCTCATTCTCTCTCTCATCTCTCACCCCTCTCCGCTCATCCTTTATTCTTTCTTCATTCATGCACAATCATATAACATTTTACTAACATCCTCCTGAACTTGTTTTTCAACCCTTCCCAATAGTTTGTCTTCTATTAGCGAAATATACAATATTGTTGGTATTTGAGTCTGTGCCATCACACAGACGACACACTCAAACACACAAAGTCCTCCCTCTCTCCCTCTCGCCATCCTATCTCTCCTTCCCTCTTCCCTTGCACACCCCGACCCCCCCCCCCCCCCCCCCCCCCCCCCCCCCCCCGCCTCTCTCTCTCTCTCTCTTCAGGCCAACGTAGGTTTGGAATGATTGCTGCCAAGAGTATGGCCACAGAGTGCGATGGTGCGCGCGTCAAACAGCCCTTTCAGGTAGCACCAATCATATCAAGGGGAAAATTGTTTTCTAGGTCAATGTTAATGCTATGATAGCTCTATTGGAAAGCTTAAAACAAGGTATTTCGAACGACGTGCTCATGGATGGATAGATAGATTATCTAGCCTTGTTTACACGCTGTCATGTGTGGTTTAGCGGGGCTGACAGCAGGATTTGGTCCTATCGCATATGAGAAACCAAGCACAAGATTGTCAAGAAGTCGGTCAAACACATCCATGATTCATGCTTGCTGGGCAGGGTCGTTTGGCCGAGGTGCACTTGGCGCTCTACGCCTGGGAAGCCGCGCGCGTGCAACAGACATTCCAAACGCTGTTCCTAGACAGCTTGCCCGGAAGATGAGCATGAACCGCTACTACTATGACTACTACTACTACTAGAGACTTTCCAGACACTCTTTCTAGATAACTTGCCCAGAAAATCATCCAGTTCTTCTTCTTCTTCTTCTTCTTCTTGCCAAACTGAATTGAGAAGGACTCTGACGTGAGCGCAAGGCAGGAAGAGGAAGAAGTCCGGCGTGACTATGTGGCTGGTTGAAATGAATTGTAGATATAGCTACAGAGTGAGCGTTAGAGAGAGAGTGAGAGACAGTTGGGACCGCGCCTTCACAGCCGCTTTCATTCTCAAAAAACACAGACTTAGATACAAAGAGAATGGAAGTTCAAGTTGGAGTTGAAAAATTGCTAGCAGGATATTGGATCCTCCGCAGCATAGAGACCAACTGAGGAAAGAAGGAAAACGAGAGGTGACAAATTCAAGAATTGATAGAAAAAACATGTAATTTGAAATGTCAGCAGGATAGCCAACTGACTTTCAAATGCTTCGCTAAGTTCAAAGCAGTCCATCATTTTGTAGCCTTGCCACGGTCAGTCCGACCAGTATTATAACTTAAGTATCATTCAATAGCTATTCGAGGCTTTCTTCTTTCAGTTTATTTACGCCTCGCGGCTCACCGCCTGTAACACCCACGGTATACTACATCGTTATTTCGCTATCATTCTTTGGTTTTACGGGAATTCACTCGTGGAAGTGATTCCTTGTTATTAAATGTAATTTATAAATGAGTGAGGCAATTCTTATTCAGTAGTACATTTTTTTATTATTTAATAACCAAATGCTTATTCAGAAGTCGTGAAAGATCAAAGGACCGACCGTTCGACCCTCGCTCCCTTTCTTGCTATTAATAGAAGACAATTTCCGGTTTTGAAGAATACTTCCGGTTTTAATTTTATATATATTAGGATAAAGGATATGGGGGCGAGCTTGGAAGCTTGGACCCCATAGTGACTGTAAATCCTATATATAAGGGGCCGTTTTAATGAGTATTCGTAAACCAATAAGGACTGTTGTCAGGCCTCATTTGCGTCCACGTGTTGGCTCCGAACAATTACCGTATCACAAGTAACTTGCAATCAGTACGACGCTTAACCCACAACTGAGTGGGAACCGAATCCGAGGATTGGAACCTTCAAAGGGGAAAGACATATGGTCGAGTGCGACTGGCCGAACACGTGTGGGCAGCCTTCTGTATGAAAGGGTAGTTTCAAGACAGTCGGGGGGGTAGATTCTCCAGAGATGTTGATTTAGTGTTTCGTTTGATTCAGGCTGGTCGAACGTTCGCATATTCTTTGGGTACTCGTTGGTCTTTCGCAAGGGGTCATGATGGACGCTGTGTTTTTCTGGTTTTAGTAGATACTTGTTGATCACGTTCATACTCCTGAGGCAATAGTTGGTTTTGCGTATGGGTTGCCGGAATCTGGTTGATTTCGCGGTGGGGTCGTCGACTATGTGCAGGTTTCCGCCTGTTGTCTTTTGCTGTTGCTAGGTTCCAAGTCATCAGGGCATGTTTGGTGGTCATTCTGGTCCTCCGGTGAATAGGGGGTTCTGGCTGGTACGACCAATCTAAGCACGTAAGATGGTTGGTTGGTGGTGGGTTGGCGGGGGGTACTAGGTGCCGAGTTGCTGGCTTGGGCTTGGGGCTGCACTGGATTGGGTGGGCGTGGTTGGAGTGAGGGTTTGTTGGCCTGGGGTCCCAGGTTGGGCGTTTGAGGGGGAGGTCGGCTTCGGACATGCGTGCATCAGCTTCCAGACAGTTAAGATGTGATCATGGCAGAGTTCTGTGAGGTCTCGATACACTGCAGTCACCTGTGCTTTCGAGAAGTGATCTTGAACTGCTTTATATCCCGCGGCAGGAATATAACCTCGTGCTCCTATGACTATCATTAGCAGGTTGGGCACAAATAGGCCGGTTGATCCCAGTCGGAGGTCCCGTATTTTTTCCTGGTAGGCGTGGTATCGGTGCTCGTATATGGCTCGAGGGTTGTATGCGGGGGCAGCGTTGGCTGTCCACGGTTGTAAGGGCCATTCTATAGGTGGGTCTTCCCCCCTGTGGGAGGTGGGGTCTTTTGGGTTGTAAGGGGGGTCAATCCGCTTGCCGTTTTTGTTCCAAAGCAGCCGGATACACTCTCCTGATGCATTTACGTACTTAGATTGGTCTATTCTAACTAGCCATTCGTCTGCTCGGGTCGTGGCTTCGACAAGGTAGATGTTTGGGGATGTAACGTGGGGTGTTAAGAGGAGATCTGGTTTCCAGGATTGGCGTTCCGTTCGCAGTTCGCTGGTGAGGGCCGCTGCTGGGTGTACGCGGTTTTGCCGGCAAATTTCGCCTTGTTCCTCAAGGCGCGTCCATGCGAGGTCGATGTCGATGCTGGTTGATAATATTATTGGAACATGTTTGCCTTCTTCGGCAATGACCATGTGATTGGGCTGCTGGGCTTCGTCTAGGTCGGAGGCCCGTCCAAGGTGTTGCTTTAAGGCCTGTCTGGAGGCCGCGTGTCGGTGGTTGATGGCTTGTAAGTACTCCGGTGGGTGGAGTTTGCTCATAGAGGTCATGTAGTGGTCAATGGTGCCAATTTTGTCGCAGAATTGGCACTTAGCATCGTCTTTGTTTCGTGTTCGGACGCTCCGCATGGCAGGGGTCTCCATGGCGGATAATTAGGTTAGTAGGATGATTCGTATTTCCCAGTCGGCTCTGGTGGTTTGCGGGCTAAGGTATTGGTGGGAGATGCGTTGCGTGTTTCCCCTCATTTCCGACGCTGAGCCCCATTTGAGGGCAAATCGTGGAGCTGGGGTGAGTTTACTTAAGTTAGTGGATAGCCGATGCCGGAGACACCAGTAGTTCCGGTCTCTGATGGCGGCGTTTGCCTTTAGGATGGCTTGTCGGCTGTTGTCCGCTAGTGTGATTTTCCCCGTAAATCGGTGTTGAACTGTGATCATGTATGGGCAGTGGAGTGCAGCATTTCTTGGTATGATGTCTTGGGGAGGGAGTTCCCGTCTGAGTTGGATGGCGATCCCAAGGGCACGGAGTGCACACATCCACTCAATCCCTAGGTGGCCGGAGAATCTAGACTTGGTTAAAAGGTGTTCATAGGAATGCCAGTCAAGGAAGGGTTGGTTTCGAAGGGGGGGTGGTCTGGGCTGGTCGGCTTTGATGTCCTTCCACGGGGTTTGAAGATGTTGAATCGCCTGGATGGACTGTAGGTAATAGGCTTCCCCAATGGGTGGGTCTTCCCGATAACTGTCGTCGTCTGGGCGCCACCCATAAGTAGGTGGGAGTCTAGCTTGATGCAGGTAGGCGGGGGGGAGCCCGAGGTCGGCAAGCTGTTGGAGGATCTGTTGGCTCTGGGGGTCAGGGGTGGGGTTTTTGTTCGCGGTTGGGCTATGGTGTCCGGGGGTGCTTGGGGTTGCGTGGGTAAGGGGGGTCTGGGATCGCTCCCTTCTGGATTCCAGTCTGCGTGTGGGAGGAAGTCGTCTCGGAGAAGGCGTAGATGGGAGTGTACTGCTATCTGTGTTGATTTGTCGTGTGAGGATAACCGTTGCCATGCGTAAGTTGGCTCTATGCTTGAATCGGGGGAGTCCGAAGCCGCCACATTCTCCTCGCGGCGCATAGAGGTACGCCACCGGGACATCGGTCGCCCGCAGTTTGAGTGTGCGTCGGAAGCAGTCTCGGAGGAAGAGGTCTATTTTCCTCGCGGCGCATAGAGGTACGCCACCGGGACTTCGGTCGCCCGCAGTTTGAGTGTGCGTCGGAAGCAGTCTCGGAGGAAGAGGTCTAAGGTGTCGGCATCGGATTCTTTTAGTGGTGTCCAGCCTAGGGGGAAATCTAGAGTGCCTGGTACTAGGTCTCGAAGTGCTTCTCGTCGTCTTGCGTCGGAGATGTTGAGGTTCAGGGCTACCCGGGTAGCCAGTAAAAGGGTTTCATAGCTTCATTAATTTGTAGGTTATAGTCGTCGAGTCCAGGTGTATAGACCGAGTGATCGGAACTTCTCATATTTGGTTAGGCTGGGGATGGTGGCGCCATCCAGTCCCTTAAGTTCAACATCAAAATCCTGGGTGTGGCCATTCGGGTAGACGGTGATGCCCAAGGTGAAGCTTTTGGTGGTAGACGGGGCGAACCCGGAGGCATCGAGTTGGAGTAGAGTTCTTTGGAATGCCGCTTGGGCTTGTTGTATGTATCGTGATTTGGGACCTGGCATCCGTATGCATGCCATTCGTCATCGGCGAAAATGTGCTTCGGGGGAATGGTCACGTCCTTCCGGGTCAAGGTCCGCCCCTGCATTCCAGGCCATGAGTTAAACTGCCTGTTGTTGCCATAGAACTGGTATCCACTTTGGGTTTCGGTTGGGAGCGTGGTTGAAGTTTGGCGTTGACGGTATTCGCAGACGATGCCAAACAGGGTAGGGCTTATCGGGCATCCCTGGGCCGTCCCCCGCTCTCGGAAGACCGTTGTGGACTCTTGGATGGTGGTTCCCTTTTTCCCCGTGTGGATTAGGGCCCCTTGGTAGAGATGTGCGATAAACCGGTAAAGTTCGGGGAATGCATCCGGGGGGGCTACCATGGTCGCCAGTGCTTTTTGGATGATTGGGAGTTCTACGAAGTCGAAGGCTTTTTCGACGTCGACCGCTGTAAGGATGAGTGTATGGCATTGGTTGGTTACCCGCGCCGCGTTCCGGACATCATAGAGGATAAGGCGTAGGGTGAGGTTGGATTCATCAGCGCCGGAGATTCGTGGGCAGTTTGCTTTGGCAGTTTTGCTCATGGTTCCCACTTCCAACATCAGGGTTCGAAGTCGAAGATCTACCATTTTGGCATATAAGTTCATGATGGCTTGGGGCACCAGATCCGACGCCATTCGCCGGGGTTAACCCCCGTGCCTGTTCCTTTCCACAACTGGACTAGTTGGGTAGGTTTCCACTCCTGTGGGATGACTCCTTCTCGCCAGCATGTGTTAATGTACATTAAGATATACGATTGTCCTTCTTGGGAGAGCAGGCGCAATGCCGCTGGGGGAACCTGGTGCAAGCCGGATGACGGGCCCTTTTTGGCAATGAAGGCTGTTTTGAGTTCATCCAGAGTGAAGTCTCGCCTCGCTTCTCGGAAGGCTTGGTGTTTGTCTGGGTAAGAGATTAGTTGGGGAGGCAACTTGGTGAAGTGTTTGGTGTATCCACATGGGAGGAGTAGTCGGTATCGCGGTATTGGTGGAGGGGGGGGTCACTGTTTGCGCTGGGGGATGGGCTTGCCTCCAGTCATCCAGGAGTTGGTGTACGGGGAGGAGGGCGGCTTCTTTGGCGAGGCGGTCACATACTTCGTTGAGGCAATTGCGCCATTCGAAGCTATTTTCGACATGTGATGGGACCCAATGCAACTGCAGTGTCCATAGGTGATATCTGGCGATAGCCTCCCATAGGATGTGCGTTGCTGGAATAACTGTTGGTATTCGCCTTCTAGTTGGCAGTCAGCGAGGCCTTTGTAGTCGGTAAATCCGTGGGTTTGTTGTGGGTGCCATTGGCGTGTGCAGATGTAGTGGAGGACTATAGCAGCTGCCCCGACTTCTTGGTGCGTACTGGTGGTGGGGTATCCATGGGAGCCGAAGATCGCAATGAGGTGTTCACGGAACATGAGGATGACACCGAACCCTCCCGCGTGTCCCAGCTTCGGGAAGCTAGAGCCATCAATATGGAAGATGGCTGTGGTCTCTGGGTCGGCGGCATCAATGAGGTTGTTCTGGGGACTTGCGGTATCGATGTCCGTCCGTAATTTGGGGCGAAGGGAGTCTAGGCGGTATTTGCGCTGCAAGGTTAGGGGGAGCTGGTGTAGGAGGAAGGCCACGGCTCCGGTATCTAGGGGTTGGATGACTCCATTAGGATCCGTTGGATGGGTCTGCCATTATTGGATACATGGGTGAGTTAGAGTCATCGCCGCCTAATTCGTGGAGGAGACGGACAATGCATGAGGGGTCAGGCGCGGCGTAAAGATTCTCGAGTGCAGCGGGAAGCCTCGGGCGAGGAGTATCGGGTGTGCCGTGGACTGCCCAGTGTAGTCGGGTGTAGTAATCGTTGGTTCGCTGGTAGTCAGACCGTCCCGGTTCTGTGGCCCACTGGGAGGTGTACTGCATGAGGTTGTCAGTCCAAGGTTGAGGTTGTTGGCTCCATTCCTGGGTCCAATCGGCGAATAATCGTTGTCCCCAGTCGGTGAAGTTGATCCTCACTGCATTCCGGTGAATGTGCGGGTAGGCAAATCGGAGTGATCTTCTTGGAAGGTGGGGGATAGGGGGGTTTCGTAGGTGGAGCGATCTCCTAAGAAGATATCCGGACGGTTATGTTGTTGCGTGGCCGGGGGGTGAATGTAGGTGTAATCATCCCCTAGGGCGGCGATTGCCAAAACCTGGGCGGCATCAGCGGTGGGGATCCTTGCGCAGAACAGGTTGGCGTAATACTCGGTGATTGCTGCTTGGGTGGGCTTCTGTGTTGGTCGTCGTTGTCGTGCTCTGCTGTATATCGCTGTGCGATTGGTGTCCCATAGGTGGTTGAGGGTTTTATTGGGGGGCATTGCTCCCAGGGTGGCGTCGGTCGTTTCTTTCAACGCATACTTATTAAGGCGATCGCGTGCCCAGCCGATGGCGAGGGCACAGAAGTCGGTGAAGTTTGGGGGGGGGTTGTAACATAGTGGGGTCGGTATGGTAGCGCCATAGTATGTCTACTGCCCTTGTCCCCGAGGTGTTGCCCAGAATATGTACGATGCGCCGCCATCGACGCCCGGTTTTCGCGACGTCTGGTGGCTGTTGGCCTGTCGACAGTAGTTTGTGGAGTTCGGTTAAGGTTTGCTGGCTTGTTAACCGAGCGGCGCTGGTGTGGGGTCTCCTGTGATTTCGGTGCGTCGTCGGTACTGTAGCTGGAGTAGTCGGGGTGTCGGAGGGTGATGCCTGGTATGGTGGTAAGGCTGAGCGTTCTGGCTGCAGCTACAGCATTCGCCAGGAGTTCTTGGGGCCCTTGTAATGTTGATATGCTGGTTTGGACGCTTTCGTCGAAGAGTGATCGTTGTTGGGCTGACCATTTTTGCGGTTTGTCATGTTGATAGGTCTGGGCTGGTGCTTCTGGCAAGGGGGCCAAGGCCGGGCGGGCCGCCGTGGATGCTGGCCTGCTGCGTCGTCGTTTGCGCCATCGTCGTCGCAGAGGGGAGTTAGATTCTATTAAGGGGGGTGGGAATGGGGGATCCTCGGGGATACCTGGTCGGTATTTTTCCTCCATGCGTACATGAATATTGTGGAGGCGTTGTGTGACCCACTTTGCTAGGGTGGTGTCGCCTTGTCGGCATAGGGGTTTCGGCCGAGTTTCGCTATTGTTCTGTTCAAGCTGTTGGAAGATAGCTTCGGGGGAAGGGGATGGCTTGGCAGCGGTAGGTGGAAGTTTCTTGAGTTCCTCCCCGTAAGCTGCCTCCTCCAGGTGTTGAATATTGCTGGCGACGTCTACCCACTTGATTGGTGTGACGGTGAGATCCGGAGACTCTGGGTACCGGGCATGTAGCCCTTCGGATTTGTTTGTAGTAGATAACTCTAGGAGACCGTCTCGGGCTCCAACATCGAGGTAGAAAAAAGTTCGACTGGGGAAGGAGTATTGTATTGTGACGGATGATGGGCAGCAGGACTCGCTGTGGCATTCGCTCGGGTGGGTCACGGGAGTAGCTTCGATATGGGTGGTATCGTGGTCGTGCCGGAGGAGGATGTTGCTCTCGACGGTGATACAGTTGGCGATCGTGTGGACTTGTAGTTTCTGGACGGTAGCGATCGCAACTTGGCGCTTCAGGGTGTACCAGCAGGGGATAAGGCATAGCCGTCCTTGGAATAGAAGGTCGGTGGGAGTTTGTTCGGTTGGGGCAAGGGTTGGGATAACCAGCTTGGTACCCATGGTAGGGTGAGGAGTAACATTTCCAGCACCCAGCGAGAGGGGGACATGGCGGGTTGGTCGGGGTCACTTGGGCTTTTGGAGTTTGCAGGTATAGGGATCGCGATGGGGAGGGACAGGTTAAACTTTGGGATGACTTGGGTTCCCTTTGGAGTGTGCTGTATATTGGCTGCGATGCACGCCAGTCCCAGGGTGCGATATCGATGGGTTCCCGTTAATGCCGGGTGGATGTGTTGCGCGGTGCGCGGTTGTTGTATCCACAGGGTGGTACGGCTGGAAGGGCTGGGACTAGGGCTTTGTAACGGCGGAAAACCTTGGAGGGTGGGATGTGTCCCTCGGGGTCACCTGCGTGCTGGGGCGCAGCAGGAGCTTTCCTCTGTATGTTGGTTTCTGCTAGTAGTGCTTGGCTGAGGAGAAAGAAAGCGTGACCGTCTCGTGCAGGGTTGCTGATCGGTTCGGGGGTAGTCGGGGTCGTCTTGGCAAGGCGCTTCAGTTTCTTGATGCGGAGTGCCAGGCGTCGATGCCAGTTGATATGACGGGGTCCCGATTGAGCTTGTGCGTCACACAAGTCAGAGCACTCTTGGTGGTAAGTTGTGGTGGAGCGCGCTTCGGTCAGTTGTGGGGGCAGGGTGGGGCGCGGGTTGGGCTGCAGGGTTGGTGGCAGGAAGGGGGGGCGTAGTGCGGTTTTATATCACTAGCATGGCTCGGGTGCACAGGAGGGTCCATCCGTGGTTAGCTGGGAGGACTGTGACCGTAGCGTCGTCTGGTTTAGTCCATGTATTGTCCGATCGTGGGACCAAGAAGATGAGGTGGTTATCATCAGTGGCCTTTGCTCTGCAGATGGCGCCAGCCAGGCGGTACGGTCGGGATTCTGACCCTCCGACGATATCAGGTTTGATCCACAACGTGGGTTGGAAGGTAAGGCGCTTTTGGTGGGGTGGAGCTCCGGACCCCCCCGAGGTCGTGATTGTGATATGGGGGGGTTCGCATGGTTGTTGACGATGGATCGCGAGCCAGAGGAATTGGGGTCGATTCAGGAGGGTCTGCTTGCCTTCCTTGCTGTGGCCGCAGCTGGGACATTTCGGGGTGGTGGGGTGACGACTCCATAATTGAGATGGAGGGCGGATGCACGGTGGAACCACGGGACCGTAATGGGGTTAAGAGGGGGTGTCGTGCTGAGGTCAGCCAGAATGGATCCGATGGTCTGGAGCATGCCTGCTTTGTCCTTGGTGTTGGCAGGGGAGGGTTGCCTGCGGGCCCAGGCTGCGATGCATTCGGGTAATGCCAGGGTTGTAGCTAAGGCTTGGAGGGTAGCAATAAGATGGCACATGTTCCCCGGGTTATGGATACCTCGTCGGCCTCTCAATACAGTAACGGGTTCTACGGCGTTCTGCAGGGTTGGGTTGGCGTCGGCGGGGGCCCGTTTTGCCCCCACTGGGTGGTCGATGCTGGAGATGAATACGTGCCGTGGGGTGGGGGCTTAGGTCGAGCTGGTCTCTCGTCTTCGTTTGGGAGGGGGTTCCTGGTTTGGTGGTCTGGGCGTATGACGTTTGTGTCCTTGTTGGCTACTCGTGTTGTATGGAGGAGGTGGTGGTATCGAAAGGGTTGGTCGGGAGGTGAAGATTGGCTGGGACATGGGTCGTTGCCTGGCCGGAGGACTTCGTGGTCGAGGCACCAAGGGGGATTGGGTCCGAGGAAGGGGGGGGGGGGGGGGGGGGGGGGGGGGGGGGGGGGGCGTAGGCTGGGACTGGGGATGCCCCGGCCGTCGCGGAATTTGATCTTTGCCCTTCTTCCTGACATTTCAAAGCTTCTCCGTTGCCCTGACTGGAGTTGGTTTTGTGTTGGCAGGGCTAGCCCGTGGTCTGAATCGGAGCTTGAACCTTCAAAGTCACTTGGTAGGGGAAAGGTCCAAATCTGATTCGTACCAAACCTCAATTTCTTCTTCAATTTCGGGCGATCTTTGCGGGTGGCAGTGGGTAGGTTCAGGGCTTGTGCTTTCATGGGCGACCGGGTCTTTGTCTTGCCTGATGCAGGGGATTCTGGGCCCGGTGGAGAATTGCACATTCGCAGTGGGGGGGTTGGCATGCTGGACGGTGGCTGGGGACGCCTTGACGCCGCGTTCTGATTAGGGGGGGCTCTGGCGAGTGGATTATCTTCCTTCGGGCCGGTAGGCAGTGGTGGGGCGGGCATAGGGGGACCGGGGCGTCGGTTGTCGAGAGTGGGGGTGGTGTGGGGCGCCGGGGTAGGTGTCGGTAGGCCCTTGGCGGTGCAATTTCGGTTGTATCGTCGGCGCTTCTTATGACGCTTGGTAAGCGAGGAGGCTGTCAATACAGATGTTTCCCGGCCGCCTTGTCCAGACGGCGGTGGGGGAGTCGCCCGGGGAGGAACATTTGTAGCCATGAGTTTGGGTAATAAATTTTGGTTGAGGGATAGCCATACTCGCTTTGCAGCGGTCTGGATCGTGGGAGAGGCGGGCATCTGGGAAAAGAGGGCCGAGAGGGGGGTTATAGTGAATGCCAGCACAGTCTCCCAATGTTTACCGTCCGCCCAGGGGTCATGCGTTATTATTGGGGTCGGCGGTCCCACATTGGTTCGGGAGGAGTGGTGCCCTGCCGCCTGGAGTTTGATGTACTGGATCTGGAAGTGGGTGAGCATGACGCAGGGATCCAGGAGGTGGGTGGGCGTAAAGTTTTGGAGCAAATTTAGTAGGCTAAGGGCCACATGGGCTGGGAAATCCTGGAGCCTAACGGGATCAGGGGGGGGGGGGGGGTAGGAGGTTCAGCATGTCTATGTGGTGGTGGCGACTCCTGATGGGTCGGCCCGGATCCATGTGCTATAGTATCCTTGCAGGCCCGTGGTTGAGTGTCGGGGGTGGGGTGGAAAGTAATATGGGGCAGGGTGGAGGGGGAAGTTGCTGAAAGGCCCGGGGGTAGTGCGTAATTAGGTGTCGGTGATGCTCGCTTGGCAGAGCTAGGGGGATGGTGGGTCTTTTCGAGGGCGTTTGAAGAGGCGTTTGTGGGGAACCGATTTTGCAGTCTTTGGAGAAAAGCAGCTGGAAATCCGTGGGGGAAGCAATGAAGTCAAGCAGGTACTGACGGGGTTGGGAGATGTGCTGATCATCCCACTGTAGGACTTCCACCTCGGCATATCCTGGAAGCCGGGGTCGCGGAATGATCCGGGGATAATCCCACAGGGCTGTTACCCAATCTTTGAGGATAAAATCGAGGGCTGCGTAGGTGGTATGGTCCATGGGAGCTAACGATCGCATCACTTGCAGTAGAGGTGCATCCTTAGTCGTTGGTGTGGAGTTGGTTGGGACATTGCCTCTGGAGATACCTGTCGTGGCTCTGGGTAGGGACGTGAACAGCAGGATAAGACACCAGCGTATGTTGGGTGGGCTAGAGGTCTGCTGATTGGGGATGCCCAGGGGAGTAAGTACATGTTCGTACCGGGCCGATTGGTCGTGGTAAAGCGTCAGCGATGCAAGCAATCGGGCCGTTTGGTAGGAGGAGAGGATGGGGTCGGTAATGAGGCAGTGTTTCGTTTTGCCGAGGGTGGAATATTGCGCGATGAGGGCGCTGAGTTCCACCAGGGAAGGGGGAAGAGATTTCCAACGGTGTGGGACACTCAGCGGGGTTCGTCGTCGGGAGTCGGTGCCCCTCGGCGGGCGTCGGGGGGGGGGGGGGGAGGGGGGGGCAGTGTGGTAGAGTGATTGGGGGGGTATTGGGGTGCCTGGGGAAGGGGGGAACGGCTTAGTTTCCGTTTACTCCCGACTGTGGGATGCCCGGGTCCAGGAGCTTTCTTCGTGGGTCGCAGGGGCGGGGTGGTAGTCCGGGCCCTGGAGACTGGAGGGATCGTGGTGGTACTCTTGGCGTTTCGTGGTTTATGTTGGGTGTCGGGTGCGGGGGCCGCGCCAGCAGAGGTCGATTCCAACGTGTTCCGACTGGGCATTCGAAGCGAGGGGGCGGCCTTTGGGTTTCATTGGGTCGGTAGTGTGGGAGGAGGAGGGGCAGGCTCCGGCCGGGCTACCAGCCTCGTAGAAGTAGCTCGGATCGAAGGTTTCGCCGGTTTCGTAGGTTGGGGTGCATGCTCCTTGGATGTTCTGGTCTCCAGAGGCAAGACGGGCTGGGCAGTCCGGAGCGGATCCGCTGATTGGCTTCGTGTGCACTGGTCCGACGGGGGATCAGGCGATGCAGGCTGCGCTGGAGTGGGTAAGTGGGGCGGAGGGGCAGGGGCAGAGGAGGTGGTCCGAGGGAGAGGGGGGCCCTGCTTGGATTCCGGCGGGTCGTCTTGCGGTGGGTCCGATGCCATGGTAAGGTTTCCTTCCGCATTCAGTGGTTGGCTTGGGTCGGGTGGTTCCTGTTTCGCGGGTGTGTCCGACTCAAGTCGTTCGACGGGGTTAGGCACCGCGTTGTGGGGTGCGAGATGCGTGGGTAGGTCCTCAAGCTGAGTTGTAGGTGCCTTAGGGTGTTCCGACGTTGTAGGTTGAGTTGTACGCGTTTTACGGGCCCCGGGCGGCAGAGACTGGGTCCTAGGCGTCGTCGGTTGGGCGGCAAGGCTCCGAAGTCGCCCTGTCTCAGATGGTTGGGGCGTCAGCTCCTCGGTCGTGGCCCGGGTCGTGGCCCCTTTGTGTGGTGTGGGTTTCCCAGGGGTTTCACGGTGGTCAGGCTTCGTGGGCTGGGTCTCTGGTGTTCCTGGCGGTATGGGCCGGTCCGCTACCTTCCCATGCCTAGGTGGGCCCATGGACCCTTTAGGCTTGGTCGGCTGGGCTGCATGGTAGCCGGCTGCTTGCATTTCTTACCGCTCGCAGGCTGAGTGCCTTGGGGTGCGGGCCCAGGATCCTCGGGGGTGGGTTGGTCCAAGTGGTCATCATTCGGCGTAGGCGGGGCTGGTATGCCAGAGGAGGACGGGGTGGAGGGAGAGAGAGGGAGAGAGAGAGGGAGTTGGGGGGGTCGTCTTAGGCGGGAAGCTGGGAGGGAGCTCTGGTATGCTGTCGGTGTCGGGGGAATCGCTCGGATCATCAGTGGCGTCGTCGTTGTCATTCCCCGCAGGTATCTTGGCGTCTTCCTCCGCCTGATTAGTCTCGTCTTCCAAATGGTTGTCCGTAAAGCGTGCCGGGGATCGTATAAATTGAATCGTCCATCCCAACCTGGACGCCGCAGTCTCCTTTTCCCTGTTGGGTCGCAGCGTCATAGCTAGTGCGTAGAGGCAGCCGGGGAGTTTGGATAAAGCGGACATCTTTCAGAAATTGGACGATCGAGTTTATGGCAGTGGAAAGACGAAAGCTTGTTATCGCGGTGAGCTCTGGGAGGGAATCCAGGAAGTAGTAAGATGGCGCGTCACTCTGGGGCTGGCCCGCGCGAGAAAATAACCAGGACCCAGTGGACTTTCAGGATGTTTATTGGCACGAGGATATGCTGAAATTGGGATAGTTTGTAGGTCGGCCCTATCCACCTGTGGATCCACTTACGACTGGTGCCCAGCATCATGTTATACCCATAATCGCCAAGGATCAGACATCGTTTTGATACTGCTTCATGGCTAAAAGTCCCAAGGCCCAGGTGAGGACGTCTCCAGTCAGCCACGTGTCTGTGCTGTGTATGGTACGGAGGTTCTCCTGCGATATCCCGTGGATCGCGTTCCGCGGGAACTGCTTCATGAGGCGGGTGCCTCTGGTGAGGTAACTCCTGGGGAGGGCGGTAGCAGCTTGCTTCTCGTCGTATATCCGGAACCAGGACGTCAGGAGTGGTTGTGTAGGGGCGGGTACGGGATCAGGGTAACTAGTCCCCCTGTCGGCCTATTCCCTCCTTCTCCACTATAGCCAGGTCCTCTCATACCTGAGGAAGGACTGGCCCCGCTCGTAACCGAGAACGGGGATTCGGTGGGAGAGATCGAGGAAAGGTTCGTCAGGGAGGGCGTCGTTATTCCCATTCCATCGTGCCCTGTCCTTGTGACCATGGGGCTGGCTGGGACGCCTGGGGAGGCGATTTGCAGTTGTTGTTGTAGGAAGCTTCCTCAGGTGGTGCGGGCTGGCTTCTGTCTGGCGGGGGCATTGGATCGCCTAGTGGGTCTGTAGGTGGGTTGGCGGTGAGGTCAGTTTCCGGGTGCAGTACCCACGCGATGCTGTATGTATCGCTTCTAGTAGGAGGGCTCGCGTTGTACTGGTCAGCCGCTCTTTTGGTTAGGAAGGTGATGTCGTAGTAACAAGGGGCTTGTGCGCCTTCCGGGGTCGCTGTGGCCTCGGCTGGGGTCCTCGTAGCTATGCGTGTAACTGTGCCATGGGCTTGGGTGATCAGGTGGATGGCTTGGCGGTAGGGAGGGCTAGGTGTATAGGCGGAGGGCATCTGGGCGCGTTGGGGTCTGCTCGGGGGGAGTAGAAGGCAGTCGCCGGTACAAGTCGATGTTGGTCGGAGCTAGGGGTCAGCATGTTGCCAGTCAGTTTGTGTTCCGCGAGGCGGACGATGTTCGGCGCGCTGTGAATGGTTTGGGGGTCTAGGACCAGGACAGTTCCTACATTGCTGGTGCTGTGTGGCGGCGTGTGGAAACGGCCATAGTAACCTGGACCCGGGTTTTGCAGGTTGTAGCGATAACATAAGCGTAGGCTACAGTTTTTCTGCTCCACAGTGCGGGAATCGGGTCCCCAGCTTGCTGCAGTCTTCCCGGTACCAAACAGCGCCTTTCTTATGGCTGTTTGGTGGAGGGTTAACACAGTGGGGGGGGGGGGGGGGCATGTCTGGCAGCTGCAGAGGGTGTAGAATTGCTGCTGATGCTCAGGTCCTCATAAATCGGGTTGTTGGGATCGTACATGATCACACAAAAGTCCGTTTGGAGCACATTTCTGAAATAAATGGATCGCGCGGCTTTCACGTAGGCACAGGCGCTGTGTAGCCCGCGGACGGCCAGAAGACGATCTATGGAGAAGTCTGTTTGGTTTCTCTGCGTGACGTCTTCCCCTCCCTGCAGCAAGGCTATGGTACGGGGGTGTCGGGTAGTCGTGAGGGAAGTGGGGCCGAGGCTGGAGATTTGGGCTACCGGCAGTATCCATGTGTCTGTGGAGGCGCGTGATTGTAGGAAAGCCAGGATGCGGTCTGGTAAGTCCTCATTGGTACCCAGGAAGTACGCCAGTATCTCGCGTGTAGTCCATGTGCTCAAGCGTGGCTCTCGGTTGGGGTTTTCTGAACTGTCACGTGCTTTGCGCCAATCTACCCAAAATCGTAGGGAGCGTTTCAGACAGATATGTGCTGTTGGCCAGGATGGTGCGGGACGGTTCAGCGATGTCCCCCCAGGTAACAAATTCTCGAAAAGAGATGCTGATCCTATAGGGGGGGGGGGGGGGGGCATGGGGGTCGCGTGGTCCCCTTTGGAGAAGTCCACTTTGTGTAGTTGATATCGATTGAAGGTATGGATGGTGCCATGGTTGAGAGTTAGCGTGCGATAGCGCTGTCTTGATGCGTACGATTCTCCATATGGGAGCACAGTGATGGTGGTTGTCGAAGCTCCTAGGGTCAGGTTGACGACGTCGTCGTGTTTCATAAACCGCTCGTCGTCGCGATGGAGGGGGACCCCAGGTGCTATCACGCTTTTGGTAAGGTCGTAGATGGTGAGGACTGCTCCATTGGTGTTTAGGCCAGTGAGGTCTCGTATACGTT
The DNA here is from genome assembly GCA_019918135.1 of Paulinella micropora. Taxonomy (NCBI): domain Eukaryota; phylum Cercozoa; class Imbricatea; order Euglyphida; family Paulinellidae; genus Paulinella; species Paulinella micropora. Next base: position 60,299 of record WBZZ01001940.1, read on the forward strand.
GCCATAGGTTGGGGGGCAGGGACTTCATGATGGTCGGGGTGAGCGAGACGTTAGCAAATTCGTAGCCCAGGAGCGGGTCTCGGTCTGGTGCCTGAACCAGAATGTGGCTTCGGCTGCCCAGTTTCCGTGTGTTGGAGAGCACATATTCTGTGGTTCGTTCGCTTAGGATGAATAGAGCACCGATTCATCGTTCTGGGGGATTGCTTTACGTCCTGTGGGGCCTTGGCTGCCGATGGTCGGGGAGGTCAGCGTTGAGTTCTGGGGGCCCAGGAAGCTTATGGTTGGGCCGTGCGTCCATCTGGGGTAGTAATTGGGAGCTTCTGGTAGATACCGGAAGGCGTGACTTAATGGCAGGATGTCCACTGGGGGCTTGACTAGGCCGGGGTCCGGGATATATCCCTGCCGGGGATGCCAGGTGTTGACCCGGTAGTACAAGGCTGCAGTGATCTCTTGCGCCAGTAACAGGACGAGCGGCTGGTTGCTTGGTCGGGCCAGTCGCGTTGGTGTGACCTAGGATGCAGGATCCTTGGTTTCAGCTGGTTGGATGATTGTCGTAAACTTCGCGATGAGGCCATTTGGTCCCCATCCCGTGAGGAGATGACAGCAGGCGTCGTCGTAGAGTATCCATCCGGTTCCAGGGTGCCATCGGAGAGTTCGGTAGTGACCGTTCTTGACCGTTTTGCCATAGTGTAGGATCATAGCCCGCGGTTCGTACAGAGCTGGGCGGCGGGCGGTGTACACTGGGGAAAAATGGGCTGACAGGTCCAGGCGTTCCATATCAACTAGTAGGTAATTGTTATTGACACCCTGTCCTGTTGTGGTTTGTGCCCTTCGTTGTCCATCATAGGTGACCCGATCCACTTCTACATTTAGGATGTCTGGGGGGTAGACACTCCAGATGCTCCCGGATTGTTTGGGACAGGGATCGGCGGTCTTTTTGAGGCAGTCGCAGCAGATGCTGTTGTTTTCCGGTAGAGTGCTAATGTGGAGCATTTGGCGTATGCCAGTTTCGATGCGTACGGGGGCGAGGGTAGCACCATTGCCTTGGTGTACGGCTGGAAGTTTGCATCGCAGCGTAGGGAATCCCGGTTCCGACATCCGCGAGGAGTGGTAGTAGCACTGATGGCAGTTGGTCTCGGTGCGTGTTCGAAAGAATAAAGAGGTGCGTGGGTGTCCGGGGTCGAGGTGGGGGTACGATGTTGCGATCAGGCTGGGTGCCTGTTGGGGAAGGTTGCAAAGTTTTTAGGAGCTGGTTCAACGCATAGGTCAGGAATTCTTGTGCGCAGCCGGGTTTGGACTCATTCAGGGCACGGTCGCCCGCATTCGTGTCAACACTGTATTCCGCACATTTTTGTTGAATGGCGCTGGTCAGCATGGACGGCGCGGACTGGCAGGCGTCCCCCAGGAGGGCTGCTAGCGCGCGGCAGATGTTGTGGCTGGAGTCGTTGTTGTCCCGGGCTTCTTTCATGGTACGATGTAGGAGTGCGATTGGGGTTGCTGCCCAGGCGCCATTTGGGTGATGACGATGCAGCCACTCGTAAAGGGGGATCAGATATTGGAGAACACTTTAACGAAACAGGTGTTGTCCCAGTTTGGCAGGGTTACATAGGCTCCAGGTGGTAGTGTTGGCGTGGTCGTAGCTGGGTTCATAGGATGGGGCAGGGGCTCACAGTACTACGTTCGGTAATGGGAGGGGTCTGCCTTCTGGTCGTAAGTTGTAAGGACTTAGCTGCTAACCCGGAACGGGGGACTGGCGGAGACTAGGCCAAAGTGGGGCTCCGGTGATAGATCTCTGGAAGTCCCTATCTAGGTTTTGCAATTTGGTCCAACGCGTTGTATTCCCGATCGAGGAGTTGCTCTTGTCGCCTTGATATCAGGGTAGATGCTCAATCGCCAGCTTCGGTGCCGTGCCGGGCCGAGAGGGATGGAGGAAACTCGAGCCGTAGAGCTGCTGGGTGGGGTCTCTGCTAGTCTGGTTGGCCTAAGGGGTAGCATGTGGGTGCGTGATTGTATAGTCGCCGTAGCGGGGTAGCCACTTGGTAGTAGGGGACAGGATGAGGCAGTGAGTGGGTGCTTGCTGTGGTCGGGGTCAAGAACCCGGGTTGTTGGTGGGCTCTCGGATAAGACCATGGAGCTCGGTCTGGGTTCCCGTTCCTGATAACTAGTCCAGGGTCAGGTGGACATCTTATCGGGGCCGGTGACCGGGACATTTTGGTCTCCCCGGTTGGGTCGGACCAGCAGACCTGATCTGAGCCCCTGTTCACAGGTGTCTCTAGACTGGCTCTGTTGTTCCAAGCCTCTAAAGGGGGTTTTATCGCGAGACAGGTAAGGTCCGCGGACCTGGCCCTAGACCGCACAGTCCTGACCATCTCCTGCTTAGGACTGGGCGGTCGTGGGATTCAGGTCCGTAGGCCCAGCTGTTTTGGTTTCCCCGGGGTTGAGATAGGATGTCGGAGGGTGTCTGATTTGGTTGTGGGTATCCAAAAGAGAGGGGTCTACTCCTGGCCATGGAGTTGTACTGGGGATCCTAGGCTGGACTAGTGTTGGTCCCATCCAGACCCAGTGGTACCCTGGCGGCACTATTAAGTCTGTTAGGGGCCGATCATTGTAGTCAGTCAGGTATCCACTTAAGGATGAATGCGCACTGTAACTTTCTGTCTGCACAGGGGGTCGTGGAGCTCCTGGTCCGCTATCTCGTTGGCTATTGTAGGCTATATATATCTCTGAGGCTTGTTCGAGCAAGAAAGGGGAGCTTTGGGACATTAGGGCCCAGGGTGTAGGAAGGGGAAAGAACGAGAGGTGCGGCAAACGAGAGGGATATAGGACGCAGTGCAGTAAGGTAAAGTGCAGAGCATTCTTGGCTATTAATCCGACACCGTGGCTTGGCATAGGTAATACGTCCCGCGAGGGGGCGCAAGTGACCCTCCCCTCTCCACGCAGAGCTTGAACAAAGGACGATAAATCGACGTGTCAGAAATCAACCGCGCAGTGCGTGCAGAGCAAAAGCGAAGATGCAAGCAAAAAGATAAAGAGAGAGGGAGAGATAGAGGGAAAGCAAGATAAAGAGACATAGAGAGATAGAAAGAGACGGAGAGAGAGAGAGAGAGAGAGAGAGAAAGAGAAAGAGAGCCAGAGACAGAAAAGGGGTAAATAGTCATCGCCGAGGGACAAGCATGACAACATATGGGAGGCAGAGCAGGCCATACGTTAGCAACCCAATCGCGACCGCAGCCCCACCCAGCAATTGCAAACCCAGCCACAGGCAGACGCAAGACACAAACGGGTCGGTACTACCCCAAATTGAAGGCTGCATGCCCCCCTTTGGGGATGTCCCCCCCTACGAAAAAGCAAACAGACCAAGGCAGTAAAGTTGGTTAGCTTGTGAAGCACGATGTTGGAAGGTACATCAAGAGTAGGTTCACAAACAAACAGGGAGCTACATAGGGTTGTTCGAGAGAGATCCAAGACGCATGGATTGCTTTGCTCCCTTCGCATGTGTGGGTTTGCGTTAGGGTCCAAAAGAGAGGGTTGGTTGCAGTGTAAAACCGTAACAAGACAAAAAGGCAAAGAGAAAAACCGGGGGACCAGGTTGGTAAGGTATCCCGATGCCATGATTGGCGAGTTGTTGTGTCGTTAGGTCAAAGATGGGGAGTAACCAACCACTTGGTAGGAAAGGGCGAGTTGAGATTGTGGACCGCGCCTTCACAGCCGCTTTCATTCTCAAAAAACACAGACTTAGATACAAAGAGAATGGAAGTTCAAGTTGGAGTTGAAAAATTGCTAGCAGGATATTGCATCCTCCGCAGCATACTACGGAGACTAACTGAGGAAAGAAAGGAAAACGAGAGGTGACCGTGGCGAATTCAACTTCGGAATTGATATATAGAAAACAAATGTAATTTAAAATGTCAGCAGGATAGCCAACTGGCTTTCAAATGCTTCCGACGCTAAGTTCAAAGCAGTCCATCATTTTGTAGCCTTGCCGGTCAGTCCGACCAGTATTATAACTTAAGTATCATTCAATAGCTATTCGAGGCTTTCTTCTTTCAGTTTATTTACGCCTCGCGGCTCACCGCCTGTAACACCCACTGTATACTACATCGTTATTTCGCTATCATTCATTGGTTTTACGGGAATTCACTCGTGGAAGTGATTCCTTGTTATTAAATGTAATTTATAAATGAGTGAGGCAATTCTTATTCAGTAGTACATTTTTTTATTATTTAATAACCAAATGCTTATTCAGAAATCGTGAAAGATCAAAGGACCGATCGTTCGACCCTCGCTCCCTTTCTTGCAATTAATAGAAGACAATTTCCGATTTTGAAGAGTGTCTGTGTGCCTGGTGATGCCGGGCGGCATCCTCTGATGCCGGCCGGCATCACTTTTTAGTGACCGGTTTTCAAAAAATTCTTCCGATGCAACCGGTGCTGATTTTGTAAAATAAACTCTAGAAAAGTAAAGGAAAAGTGTCTAGAAGTCGACGGGTAAAATTTCTGCTCAGTCCTTTGAGTAGAAGTTATTTAGTTAATTCGACAAGTGCTGACCCTCAGATTGGCTTTTTTCCACGTGAAGTCGTCACGAGCAAAAAAGATGGAGGTGGGCAGCACCCTTTCGATCGCTGTTTGGAAGTTTGGCAGGGCCTGGGCCAAAAAGAATTTGGTGATCCCAAGTACCGTGACATTGGTGCTTTGGGGACACTGAAAAAAAAAGAATCCAAGAAAGAGAAAGCATTGGTTACCATGCGTTTTGATGGGAAGGATTATTATGTGTTTGAGAAGAACTGCAAACCATGCCCCTTGCAGGCAGGGTTTTATAAGTTCATAAATGGTGACGGAGAAGAGGTGGAGATGGAGGTTTCAGAGGACGAAGAGGAGGAGCAGGAGGAGCAGGAGCAGGAGCAGAAGGAGAATGAGAAGGAGCAGAAGGTGGAGGAGGAAAACGACGATGATGAGGAGGGGGATGACGACGAAGGCCCTCCTGTTTACAATCCCAGCCCCTACACACCCCTACAGGTAGCTGATGAGAAAGCAAAACTCACATCTAAGGGATTCGACTGGGTCTTGGGTCCTCAGACCGTGGACCCGAGCAGCGATCGACCTCGCCATAAGGCGAGGTCGACGATGGATCAAAAATTCGACATCGACCCCACCCTGTACGTACTCCCCTTTCTCCCTCTGTTGACTCCCCTTTATCTATTCCAGTAGCATTACAACTCCTCAAGATTTCCTCTTTCTGTTCCTCCCCTTTTTTTTTTTTGAATTATGTTATGAACTTGCAGAGAGATTCAAGAGAGAAGATAAATTTTCGAGTCTTGCTTTTGATGCTGCTTTTTTTCTCAATCATGGTGTCCACTTTGCTACCATTTTTTGCGCCATTTGTAATTTTTTTTTCCTGTATCATCTGCAGGCACTTTATGCATTTCTTCCCGACTGAGATGTTGCCAAGTATACTCAACCTCACTTCCGTGGAGCTCTGCAAAGATCCAACCCCCCGTATGAGGTCCCCCCTTACAGAGGAGGAGTTTTGGGTGTTTTTAGGCCTCCTAATTCGTATATCATTAGCAGATAGGGGCCGCAGGAGGTGTCACTGGGGTAAGGTAAGTGAAGTGGGCACAGACGGCCTGCCGGGCGACGACTTTGGTAAGTATATGGCCCTCAATCGCTTCGATGCTATTTTAAGGTGTTTGACCCTTGGCCCCCCCTCATCAGACACTGACCCTTTTCTCCCCGTTCGTGCTTTTGCTGAGGCAGTTGGCAAGAAGGCAGAGCAATCCATAGTGCCAGGACTTATTATTACTGTTGATGAAAGCATGGGTCAGTATACAGGAGATAAAATGCCTGGCAAAATGGTGGTCCCCAGGAAGCCGATCCCTGTTGGGAGGAGTATCATACAGCTTGTGACGTGGAATCGGGCATCTGTATAGCCATGGAGATGGTTGAGGGGCAAGTGAGAGATCGACAAAAAGAGTTTGCGGTTGCTCTGGGGGTTACTACTGCAACTACGCTTAGATTAACGAAGCCGTGGTGGGGAACGGGCCGCATCTTTGTAGGTAATTCGTGGTTTGCCTCTGTCAAAACAGCCATCGAGATAAAGAAAAGGGGATGTGATTTTGTGGGCATGGTTAAGACTGCGCACGCAGGGTTTCCAGTGAGGTTACTTCATAGCTCAAGGGGCGGGGCCAAGGGGGATTTAGCCTCAGCTACATGCGAAAAGAATGGGATTAAGCTGCTCGCAGTCAACCAGAACGATCATAATCAGCAGCAGATTATAGCTACTTGTTCTACTACTTTGGAGGGTAAACCTCGGAATGCGCGTTTTTCTCAGTCACAGCCGCAAGTCCCGCGCTGCCAGGCCGTAGCTTTGTATTATTCAGCTTTTAACGCTGTCGATATGTTCAATGCCGCTCGCCACGGGTACAATTCTCTCAACCTCTCTATTGCTACCCATGATTGTGCTAAGGTAGATTTTTTCATTTTGATTGATTTCATTCTCACCAACGCGTGCAGACATTATCTCAAATTTTCTGCCACTGTTTTGGCCAACCTTAATCTCATGAAAGGTGATGGCAGGCCGGGGTATTTCAAATCCTTGGTTGCGAAAGGGCTGTTAAGGAAGGTCAATGAGGCTGAAATAGATGCTATTCTTGCCCCCCCCCCCCCCCCCGTGTGGTAGAAGGTAGCGTCGACCCCAACCCACCCTCATGCATGCTTCTGTCCAGGTATCAAATGACCGTTCAGGGAGATAAGTTAAGAAGAAGGTGGAGGCAGGTGACGCCTTCCCTGGTAGTTTAGAGCGTGCGAAGAGACGTAGATGCAGTGTGTGTCTGTATGCGTACGCAGAGGGTAAGGTGAATTTTACCGAGTATTACTGCGCGACCTTGGACCAAACATGCCTCTATGTAACTCTAAAGGACGTACGTGTCACGCCTGGCATAAAAAGCACGGCAAGCCCCTCTCCAAGAAGCGCAAACGCGCTTAGACACCCTCTCAAAGACAGTGATGCCACGCGGCATCAGCATAAAAATTACTATGACTGGAGTCAAGTGTGAGTCGGACACTGTTAGAGGTTAGATTTTAATAAGTATAATAAATTTTCATTGATTTTGATACCGGAAATCAAATGTTTAATATTAATATTGAAAAAAAAATAAAAAAAATTATTTTTTACTGACTTGAAAGAGCTTGAAATATTGATGCCGGCCGGCATCCAGGCACAGTCACATAAACAAGAGTACTTCCGGTTTTAATTATATATATATTAGGATAAAGGATATGGGGGCGAGCTTGGAAGCTTGGACCCCATAGGGCCTGTAAATCCTTTATATAAATATTTTACATTTGTACTTCCGGTTTTAATTTTATATATATTAGGATAAAGGATATGGGGGCGAGCTTGGAAGCTTGGACCCCATAGGGCATGTAAATCCTTTATATAAATATTTTACACTTAACCGTTTACCGGAGTGGTGAAGGTTGTTCAACATTGATGTATTATAAGTTACACAAAGCTGTGGCATCCTTATTCATTAACCTCCCACGTTAATAGCGTTGACCCGAACCTTTTGGATTCTGATAACAAATGTAGTGCGTTTGAAGGATAAGGAAAATTGGTACGGAAATTCCTTGAAATCTAGCAGTTTTTCCTAATAATAATAATAATTCATTTGAAGAACGCTTGCTTTTCGTAGAGACGATTGAAAAGGAAGCATGTAAGCAGGCGAACATAAGTTGAAACAGGGGCGAATACAGAATTATTAATATCGATAATATTAATATCAATACGTTCGTAACTTGGGTGCACAATGATGCTGCCACGTAAAGTGACTTCGCTCGAATTCTTGAGATGGCTTCAATATTGAATAAAATGATAATACCAATTTATTGGTAGACTGTAGTACTATACGTTGTTAGTAATGTCAGATCAGGAGGCGCCTCAGAATTAGAAAAGATATACATAAGATTTGGGGAGAGTGGGTAAAGCGGAGAGGTAAGAAAGGCACAGAGTAAAGAGAAAGAAAGAAAAGCGTTGGAGAGACCGAGATTAGGGGAGAGCGAACCAAGAAGTGAAACCATGCTGCATGATTGAGCTTGAGAGAGAATTCGGAGAAAAGAATGGTGCACTTATGGCTCCTCTCCAGAGGACCAATGATCAACACTATAAATAAACACTCAAGCCAACATTATCAATGGTCCTTCGCCTTTAACAGAAATCAAAAGTCTGCGTATGTTGGAAGATATCCAACTGGTATCCACGACTTGCTTCCCGCGCCACTTATTCATGCGCATCAAACATGGGAGACTAATCAAACACAAAACAGACAAAAGATTAGCAGAAGGTGATTCAAGACGGAAAAGAAGCAGAATAAACAAGAGAGAGACAGAGAGACACAGAGAGAGAGACACAGAGACAGAGAGAGAGAGAGAGAGAGAGAGAAAGAAAGAGAGAGAGAGAGAGAGAGAAATGATATAATGGGAGGAAAGGAGTAGGTCGCAGAGAAGTTAGATACCACGATGGGGTGCCACTGCATGAGCCATGTGACGGCCCACCTGAACCATTTTTAAAAATAATACGTACATAGAAGAGACAAAAAGAGCATGGTCTGCCTGTTTTCCTTTGCAGTCCTGCCTTGCACTGCAATATCATTTTCTTTTGCTCTCTTTCTTTTCGATACTTCATTGGGTTTCTTCCTGTCTTCCTTCTATTGCTTTCAATTTCTGTCCTTCGATTAGTTGATTTTCTTATCCTCTCCTTCATTCTTCACATTTTCACTTTACAAGTCTCTCCCTTAGCACACAAAAAACACAAACTCACACAGAGAGACACACACAGCACACACACACACATACACACACACGCACACACACACAAACTGTTCCTTGTCTCATTTTCTACTTCCATTTGCAAAAACACAGAGAGATGTCTCGACATCGAGTTCTTCAAACCTCCATCCTTCCACCGTTTCCAACAAACAAGCAGTGCGGACTTGTAATTTGTGGACAGGAGGGGAAGGGAGACTTACAGAATGTACATGCAGATCATAGCCGTGATGATCATCACGTTTATTAAACTGCACCACACAAATGCAAAAGGTAATCCAAGTGAGGGTTCCAGAGAGGATGTGAAAGCTGTAGACTAGCTGTACCTGTCATAGGGATTCCTCTTCATGCATCCAAGGACAGAGTTAATCGTGACGGAGATCACGGCGACCAGAAAGAAGGCGAGCTGCAAACCAATAATAAAAAGTGTTTGCGCAAATTTTCGAACACAAACTTTTGAAGGCAAATCCTCAGGATTGAAACGTGTCTATAGTACACTACAAACAAAAATATGCTTACCGTTCCGGAGAGGAAAGGAGCAAGCGACGCTGACTGAGTATCTGCCATCGTGGAAGAAAGAGACGGAGAAGGATTGCCACTGCTGTTTTGTGGGTTTTGATTTTGAAGGCTGAATTCGCGGTGTCTGAATCGTTGCCAAATTGAACTGGGTGGCTGCGTATGGGCCGTCCGGTTGGTGAAAGAAAAAGGTCGGGGAGTGGGGAAAAGAAGAGGATTTTCGTTCCTGAGGTATCGAAATCTCTGTTGTTTCAGTGTCAACGGCTGCTCTGTCTTTTTGTTTAGTTTTTCACAGCATGGAGCGTCTGAACTCGCTACTGTCGCACCTAAACGAGCCTCACTCGCCAACTCTTCTAGCTTCGACGCC
>WBZZ01001940.1:97500-117500 GCA_019918135.1 Paulinella micropora
TCCTGTTTGTGGCCAGCGTTATTATAATACTACGCTGAATATTAATACTCAGCTTTCAAGTTTACGCAAACCCAGGCAGCTCGGTCCGAAATAATACTGCCAGTCAGAAAATCATTGTAGATATGCTGGAAAAAAGGAAGTTGACAGAGCAACGGTCCAAACGTTAAATATTATCTATGGTAAAAAACCACTGTAAATAGGTTGGCCCAGGCCCAGTAGGAGGTTATGAAGATTCTTCTAGGTTAGGTATTGGAGTAGTGGTATAGTTCCTTGATGATGAAGTTCAAGTAGTATTACGCAGTGTATTAGTGTTGGCGGCGAATGGCCCAACCATTGAAATATTGTTTAATTCATTAATATGAGTACGGCGACGACCGTCACTCAGGTTCATATTTACGTTCTATCCCGAGGTTGGTTGGCGGCGGTGTAAGTTCGACTTCTCGCGCTGCGCGCTCGGGGGGGAGAAGGGATTATGCCGGCCCACCCGGTATATAATGGCATTACTTACCGTTCCGGTCTGTCGGTTATCCTTGGTCTGAAGTCTACGGAGTCCCTACTTTAGGTATTCCACAGTCTTCATATCGTTAGGACAGTTTATCGGTTATTAAATATCATCGAGTCGTACGATTGTAACACTGTTTCAATAAAATACCGTGCCTTGCCACTCATACTGAGGGCTGAGTGGGAAGACGATGAGATAAAATGGACGAGTTACTACTGATTAAGAGGTGAAGCGTACAAAGAATATATATATATATGTAATACATATGTATATATTTATGTTGGATAGACAGGTCTATGTTGTATATTATAAAACAAGCATTATAACATAAAACAACAACATAGGACACAACAAAAACAGATATTCAAATATATCAAAAACATAACTTTGTTTTACAAAAAACGACACATGAAGCACAATAAGAGAGATTTAGACAAAATAACGACAAAAACACCATTTTATTCCATAAAATTGTATATATACTTTGTATATATGGTTTTTGTCGTTATTTTGTCTAAATCTCTCTTATTGTGCTTCATGTGTCGTTTTTTGTAAAACAAAGTTATGTTTTTGATGTATTTGAATATCTGTTTTTGTTATGTCCTATGTTGTTGTTTTATGTTTATAATGCTTGTTTTATAATATACAACATAGACCTGTCTATCCAACATAAATGATCACACCACAAAAAATGGGGGAGGGGATAACACAATTAGAAAACCCAGTCAATTCAATAAAAATTATTTTAATCAATGGGGACAATCCAATTGATGCTTTCTTCATTTTCTCCCACTTTTTTCATTAAGGCGGAAAGAGAAGGAAAGATAAGGATTTCATCCCTCCCCCCAACCTGGAGCGAACCGAGAAAGAAAGTTTTCTTTCTCGGGTTCCTCATGGTTCTGTCCACAGGAACCCAAGCGAAAAGATAATCCTCACTTCGCTCGTTATCATGGCGAGTAAAATATTTGACGTCCTTGTGGAAGGCGTCAAAACCATTCACCAAACCGATGCCAACAAACCCAGCAGACACACGTATGAGTTTCGTGTCTTTGTTTTCAGGGGCTTTCTTCTCAACTCGCGCCCAAGTCTTCCAGAAACCTACAACCACATTCATTATCATTAAAAAGAAACAATTGAGTTAGGACTTACCTGCAGGGTTGATGTTCATTTCACCAACTCCTTCAACTAATTCGTCAGGCTCTCCCATTGTCTATTACACACACAAAAGCATGTGTAATAGAAATTTCTTTGAATTAGGGTGGGGTTTGAACCCCTGGTTTTTAAAAAAAACCATCTATGTTGATTTTATTAAAAATCAACATTTGACACTAAGTCTTTCAAAGTTTTAATCCGAGTTGCTACCAACACTCTCGGTTCTATAGACTCTGTGCATGTTTCTATTGTGTTCTCGTTTACTATTAATATTATCATTTACTTGTTCATTAATACCATCGCTTGAATATTTGTTAAACGAAGCATTAAACGATAAATGCTCGTTCTCAATACCAGCGATAATATTATTCATGACAATTGCGGGAAGTTGACCGCGATTATCTTTTTTCCATCTATAGAAATTATCTAATTCTTTACTTTTTTCTGTTCCAAGTTCTTTTTTCTCAAACGAATAAGTTTGTCCTCCTCTGCTTCATTACTTTCAATACTCAATCGTTGCAACATCTCATTAATAGCCTCAACCTTAATCAGGTCTGGTTGTTTCTTTTCAACAAGACGAGCGATTTCTTTATCTGCTTTAGAAATTCTTTCTTCGCATATTATTTTATCTTTCTTGAGTCTATCCATTCCAGGTTTTCGTATTTCAAATTCCTCAATCCATTCATTTTTATTTTTATTTTCTCGCGGAATTAGAGACATGGTTTCCAATGAAAACCTGTCCAGACAGAATTCTGATTTTCTGTTTTTAGCCTAAAAACACTCCAACACCGCGCTGTTGGGGTGTTGCTGGTGATATTCGCGGAAATAGAATTTCTAGAATTTTGATGTGTGGATAACACTTCAAATACTTTATTTTTTAACAAATTGTCAGGCATGTGCGGGTATGTGTAATGGTTAGTAAGCACGCCGTGGAAAACTTGGTCGCCAGTTCAATTCTGGTTGATGATTTTACATAATATTTGCCATGTCTTTTTTGCCATAACGATTTTTTGGATGAATATAAGAGCAGGGCGAGTGATAATATCTTCTCCTGTTGCTGTCCAACCCCATGGTCGGCCACGGCCAGGTCGGTTTTTTGAAGGTCGGACACTTTTTCCTTATTAAATTTCAATATTTATTATATAATTCTTCTTCGTATTACACATTTTTTATATTGTCCAACCTGTCCAACCTTTTATAAAAAAAAAGTAATTTTTTTCCTCTCCCCTTTTTATTATACCCCCTCTAAAATAGTTTCTAAAAAAATGGTCGGACTCGGACAACCTTGGCCTTCATTAATACTAAGACGAATCGTCGCACTTTGTCTGCTCAATACCACTCTCAAGTGTCCCAGTCGCCAAACGCCGTTTTTCGCGTTTCTAGCGCGGGGATGGATTTTCTATTTAAAATAATTAAAATAATATAGACTTGTCTTATATACACTAAGATGTGGAGCGAAGATGACAGGAAGTTTGTTAGGCAGTTAAGAGTTGCTACTACCGAAAGTAAAATTTATGAAGTCGTGTCCAACTTCTACGATAGTGAGTTAAAACCAAGTATCGCCTTTCATAATGCTAGTATATCTTTATTTAGCACGACTACGAGTGATGAAGAGGTGCTTGAGGCACTAAAAGTAATATAATCCCAAATATGCTATCGTGTATCCAAATTTGAATAGTAGGCGACAAAGACTTTCTGAGGTGAGAAAAAAAGCGATAGAGCCTTACCAAAGTGAAAAAGTATATGAAATGAGCAAACTGGATAAGTATTTTTAATCTGAATGAAGACGAGCGGATTGATATCGTTGAGGGATATAAGAAAGATGTCAAAGCCAAAAATGAACAAAAAATACAAATTGATGTCCGTGATGTAATGGCTAAAATGAACGATATGATATTAAGTAATGACCCTTATCTTAAACTACTTGCTTTGATGATAGCAATTGGAGCAAGGCCTGTGGAAATATTTGACAAAAACACGTATGAATTAATACCAGATAAACCTTCTTGGTTGCGAGTGAATAACCTAGCGAAAAAGAGAGAAGGACAAAAAAAGAACTGGACTGAGAGGCCTGTTGTCCTTTTTACTCCCCAGTTTGTAATAGAAAAAGTAAATTCAATACGAAACCATTTCAAAAAGAAAAACGCAGTTATTATTAACAGCGATGGTGTGCTTGATAAACAAAAGAATAATGAACTAAACAAAAGAATTATCAAAATCTTCCCTTGGCTATCAGAATACACGCAGAAAAGCAGTATGTTGAAAAAACTATATGCTAGTTTGTCGTATAGTAATTTCGTCAATCCGAAATTAGAGAATTTTAACACGTGGGTTTCAAATGTATTGGGACACGGCGATATGCTCACTTCATTTAGTTATAGTTGAGTTAATGTGGCCGACCCTGAAGAAATTAAGGCAGAAGGGATTAAAACAGAACTAGAGGAGTTGAGACGCAAAATAGATTTATGTTTGAATTTAAATAATACTAACGAAATTGAAAGTGAGAACGGAGAAGAAGAATGTAGTTATATACAATTAGGTAAAAGCGCTAGTAGAGAGGATAAATATAAATTGCTTGAGCAGATATGGAACGATTACGAGGGGCAAATAACAAATACTAAACTACGACAATTAAGCAAGATTGGGGCTGTTATTGTTAATGAGTTCATTAAAGAGAAGAGGAGTGGAGCGACGAAGAGCGAAGCGAAAAAAGAAGCGCCACAAGAAGAGGAAGCAAAGCCGTTAAGAAGAAGCACGAGAAATAAAAAGAAGGTTAATACTTAACAACGACTAAAGGCGGTTCTCCATATTTTGCTCTAAGATTAGACTCTCGCCTGTAGCATTTAATAGAGCAGATTGTGAAAAACTCAATACAATCTACACAATAAAAATTGCCTGCTATAATTGGGGGGTGCGACTGAAATGTGCGAGACAAACCGCATATATTACAAAATTCTTCTCCATATTTCAGCTGGGGCATCTCTGAATAAACAAATGTCCTTATGTGTCCAACTATATCACTCGGCAATTCGCGTATTATTACTGACATGTTTTATATTATTTAAGTTGATTTAAATTAAATCAACTTTGAATATAAAATGAATCTTTTTGGTCAAAGCACAAATACGACATCGTCATCAACTACATCGTCATCTTCTTCTTCATTATCAACGGATGCTATAAGAGACGCACTACCAACAACTGCATTTGGAGAATTGAGAACGGCTACTCGGTCGCCAGTATTACAAAATGTATTTACATATGGTATTAATACGCGATTCTTTGACAAAACGGAGACTAATGGCGGGGTGGTCTCATCTGCTAATTCAATGGCGGTTTTGACTATATCGGCCTCGGGTAATTCAACCGCGCAAATTACGACTATTGAGCGAGCCAAATATAGAAGTGGTATGGGTTTAGTTGCTAGATTTTCCGCATTGTTTCCATCATCTATCGCCGCAGATAGTTTCAATTGCGATATTGGCATAGGCACACCAGCAGACAATTTATGTTTTAGACAATCAAGTTTGGGAATGTCTGTTGTAAGAACGGCGGGAAGCGTAGAAAATGTGGTTAGTCAGAATATGCGTGGAACGTTGATAAATGTAATAATACTGGAAACTTCCCTACGATTGATTTTACTCAATTGAATGTGTTTGAAATAGTTGTTCAGTATCTGGGCAGTGGTCAAATTACATTCAAAATAGAAAACCCGCTAACTGGACGAATGGAAGTAATTCATGCGATTAAATACGCGAGCACTGCTACCACTCCATCATTAGATCAGGCGGCGTTTGCTTTGTACGCGAAGGCATATTCGTGAAGTCTCCAATCCGTTGTAATGAAATCAGCAAGTATGTTTTTGTCGGTTGAAGGGAATATTGATAGGACTATTGCTATAACCAATTCGTATGATTCGGTTAAAACTATAGGAGCAACCGAGAATGCCATATTTACTATTAGAAACCGCGCCACATTTAACAGCAAAACGAATTACAACATAATCTACTTTGAGAATCTATGTATTAGCAATTCGGATACTAAAACGTGTATCGCGAGAATTATTCTTAATACCAAATTGGGAGGAACACCTTCTTATTCAAATTACGATACAAACACATCGTTAGCAGAGGTTGATACGGCGGGGACAACAAGAACGGGAGGAAGTGTGATATTTACATATGTGTTGTCTGGTGGTTCATCCATATACATTGATTTATCTCAATATAATATCAAGATAGGGTCAGGTAAGACATTTACTATATCCGCACAAAATACGAGCGGTGGAACGGCGAGCATTTACGCTTCATTGAACTGGATTGAAGATCAGATTTAAACAAAAAAAAAAAGGTTTTATTTATACATAAAATATTATATCATAGAATATTGTATTTGCGCATCAACTTTCTTTTCTATCTCTATTGACATTTTTTTTATATATTCAAACCCCTTATCCTTGATTCATTTTTCTGTTATACGTGCGTGATTTCTCTTCAAATATATGTAAAACTGGTCAATATTAACACCGCAGGGGATTTGTTCTTTATGTTGTCGTCGTCGTCGTAAGTTAATATTTTTGATTAAAGTGAATAGTGTATCTAAATTTTGTATGTAGGTCATTATATCTATGTATTTTTTTTTACTTAAGCGTGATACGCCTTGAGAAGAATTGAAACTTCTGAATTGACAGGACACTCAAGCACATTGCCACTCGCATTTCTAATGACGATATCAATAGTTCTTAAACTTTTCGTTGTATTAAATGGCACATAATCGGCAACATCGTTTGACGATTCAAAATAACATTGTACCCCATACGGCTTATCTAAATTACATTTACCAACGACAGAGAAATTACCATTTGCTTCAACTAAACCAGATTGATTCAATGCGCGGCTATGGACATAAACTGCCGTTTCACCGATTAGATTGACTATGGATTGCATCGTGGCACTCGCCGAGGCAGAGATATCAGCAGTTAGTCCTATCTTGTCGCTAATCGTGCTATTATCGTAATCAAAAGCATACGTATCACCAGTGAAAGCGAAATTCAATTTATTAACGGAGTTCAAAGTTATAACTACGGAGTTAGGGGTAATTGCTGAATTAATCGCAGTTTGAAGAGCGGTAATAAATGTATCAATGGTGTATTGATTTTCTGTTACGATTGCCGTTTTTGTAGCCGATCCAGTTGTTTTAATCAATGTGAGAGTGTTGGCATAACTCGGTATGTTTGGGAAAACGTTTGGAATGGAGATACTTTTAACGACATAAGCACTGATTATATCAATATTACGACCAGTTGCTGGTAAATCAACGACGAAACGGCAATTGTGAGTAGAAGCGGATTTTGATTCTGTTTTATCACTTGAGGAGACGCGAAGGAGGAAATTTTTTTTCGGGCGTTTTTCATCTTCAAGATTGCTTATTGTAAAGGACATTGCTATATATTATAAATATTATATTCTAATTTTTAATTTTTTTATTGTTTGACCACGGCACGAGATGGATAGATAGACGCGACTTTGACATATTTCAACCAAGCGGTGATGGCGTGAGTAGCATTATAATCGGCAGCATAACGAAGAGTGACTTCAGCAGTTCGTGAGTTATTAACCGCGATCCCAGATGCTCCAATATGGGGCGACTGATTAAGAGTTTGAATAATGGTAGCAAATCCTCCATTATTATCTGTAGCAGTAGAACCAGTGGGAGCATAATATTTGCGAAAGTTTTCAAGAGAAACAGACGAAGACATGTAAGCATCACGAATGCCCATAGTCGCTTGAAGATTGTTAATATACAATTCGGCACAG
The DNA here is from genome assembly GCA_019918135.1 of Paulinella micropora. Taxonomy (NCBI): domain Eukaryota; phylum Cercozoa; class Imbricatea; order Euglyphida; family Paulinellidae; genus Paulinella; species Paulinella micropora. The sequence continues at coordinate 104,971 of WBZZ01001940.1, forward strand.
CCTCTCTGAACGGCGTCAAGAGTATCGGTGCTTCCACCAAGTTCCATCTTCTGTTGTGGAGCATACCAATCACCAATACGGCATTGATATTGTTTATAAGGCATTGGAGCAGTTCCCAAGTTATCAATACTAGCATGATCAGCAACCACAGTTTGAGTAACGATATACAAGCACTGAGCACGAGCAACGGCCTTATTTACTTGAAGGTTAAAATCATCGGACGTTCCAGGATTCGCCTTTTGATTTGTAATATGTTTCATAAGTGTATGGAAGCCCATCCTTGCTTCCCATCTGTTCCATAACATTTCTCTGGACACCAGGAGCAAGTGAGAATGTCTCCAACATTACGACTGGATTTGATACGGTGAAAGTCAAAGCAGAACCATCAAACCCAGTAGAAACCTTACCATCAGTGCTTCCAATAATAGCAAATGCTTCCTGAGGTGGAGCAAATGTCAAACGAAGCCTCATACCACTAATCAAAGAGGGGGGAATGAGAGTTTCTTCATTAAACACTCCCGAGAAATGATGAAGAGGAACACAAACCCTCAAATAATTACCAGTCGCAACGGCCGTGGGAGTATTAACGGCAAAATTAACGACTGAATCGTCAATAATATTAGCATTAACTTCAACATTTTCTCTTTGTCCCGCCATCTGCGCCTGCCGACGATAATCAAAAGGATAATGCCTCGGGAGAGTATTTCGCACCAGTTTATTCAAATCTTCAATTCGTTCAAGTTCGCTACCATCCTTGCTTTCCAACAAAAATCTTTCAAAAATAGCAGTCGCGGGAGTGTTTTGAAAACCGATCGCGCAGTTGTTTCCTGCGGTCGTAACCAACCCATCGGCCTTGATATCAAAAGACAAATAGCAATTCTTTCCATAAACAAAATCAGTGCTTGCCTGTAATGTAAAAATCATTTCAGTCCCCGACGAACTGGTGTAAGTCTGCTGGTCGGCGATCTTCTTAAAGATACTTCCCTGTTCAGAGAGCGCCAGACTTGCTGGCAACTCATATCTGAGGCTGTTGAGGGTCATCAACTCCTCAGTAACTTCAATCTCCTTTCTTTCCATTTTTTTTTGTGTGGTTGTGGGATTGTAAAATTCGCAATGCTACTATACTAAAAAAATAATAATAGAAATTAAAAATAATGATTTATTCACCTGAAACGGATTGTTTAATAAAATCAACTGATTTCTGTATATTGTCAAGTCTCGCATCTTGTGGTGAAGTCAATTGAAACTCTCTTGCCTCAGCATTCTCAACTGCTTTCTTTAAATAAGCGAAACTGCTAACATCAGTGTCCAAATCAACAACATCCGCATTTTCTTTTTTATCAGAAATGTCTGTTAATGTGTTTTGAATAGTGCTCTTCTCATGCGGGACAAGATCACCAAATTCAGTTAATGGTTGATTAACTAATGGGGCACCATGACTACTCCACAATTCAAACTGGTTTAGTTGAAACCCATCACTTTTCGGTCGGTTTGCTTCATTTATCTTCTTAATAAAGTCAATTGGCAAACGTTTTGAAGCACTTGAGTTTTTAATCATTATATAATAATAATTATTTTATCAATTACCATTAATTATTTTTTTCATAATTTGTAAATTCTTGTGCGTAATTCTTTCCTCTTTCATTTTCTTTAAATCCGCTATGGCTTGATTTACATCAAGGTCATTAGTTTGCGCAACCTTTTCAGTTGGTGGAGTTTCCTTAGAAGCATCTTCAATTGCTTCTATCTTACTTGCTGGTGTTGTGGTAGTGTGTTTCGGCACAGCAACAGGAGTGGGATTGACAGATTTGGGTAAGGATTGTTCAATCTTAAGTGCTGGAGACATCTCAATAGGTTTGGCATTTGGTTTAGGAGATGAAGTTTTTGCCGATTCTATGTCTGGTATTTTTCTTTTTAATGATTCATCTGGCATTTGGTCTAGTTGCCCACTAGAAATGGGTTGTTCATTGTTCTTACTTCCTGATTTGCTTACTTTTGGTTTCAATTGACACTTAATCTTGCCACTCTTAATATCCTCTTCTATCTTCTTTACTGCTAAGTATTCGGGCGATCCCTTACGAATTGTTACGAATTTTCCTTGCGCATTTTGTTTATACCAAATAGCAATTGCTTGTTGATAGCAAGTTTTGTATAATTTAGTTGATTCCGTCATGTCATATATTATGACGAAAAAAAAACCATTTAATTTAATTTTTTTACAGGTTTGTCATATCTCTATCCTTATTTAATCGTAATATAGTAGAGAAATTCTTTCTAAACTGTGTTGTTCTATCACTAGCAGTATTGTTAATTGCTAGAAACGAATAAGGTTCTGCCGTAGCATATTTAACCATATTGTAAAATTCTTTTTTAGTGAGAAAAGGACTTTCATATTCATCTGCCAGTCTGTCAAGTTCGCTTCTCCTTACTCCATTAAAAATAATCATCCAATGACAATTAATTCTTATTCTTCGCGGGAGTTGTGTATAACTCTGAGTTGCTACCCAGACTGACACTTTAGCATGTGTTGAAGCGAAAAACAACTCAGTAAGCACTTCTGATTTGAGAAAAGTTTTACTCTGTGCGATGTCATCCAACAACAATAGTATTTTTGGTGCCTTCTTAAACCCTTTAGTTTTAATCAGTTCTTTTTGTTTGGTTAATATTTCTCATTAACTCAGGCCTATCTTCTTTGATTATGTCTTCTTTTTTTAACTTGAGAGTGTCTTCCGAAATCGGGCACGGACTTAAGCAAAAGACTACTATTCTATCATAAAAACGTTTCAACATGTTCTTTTTGGCGAGTAGATTACAAATCATAACTGATTTACCACAGCCAGTGCTTGCACATATAACCATAGTCCCCATTGCTGGCAATATTCCTTCTTTTTGAATAGGGAGCAATTCAATACCATCTCTTTGTGTTTTAATTGGTTGTATTTCCAAGTCATTCTTAAATTTTGGCGGTTTTTTGGTATCTAACTCTGTTATTACTGGCCTGTCAATGGTAAATTCCTCTGTGCTTTTTCTATATTGGTTTTCTCCAGATTCTGCTTCAAAAGTGTTTTTCATGGCAACTTGTTTGCTATTAATCCTTTACGTATAGATTTAGGCATGTTTCACTATATTATGGGTTTTGAAAATAGTTTGGATTGTATCTATAATTATCATATTCGGCACCAAAGGGTTGGGGTGGTGAAGCATAATTATAGAAGTAAGGAGAGTAAGGACTACCAAAAGCATAATTACTTGGAGGATTGACGAGCGGTTTAAAATCCTTTCTTTCTAGACGAGTTTGAACTTGTCGCGGGATTTCAGCAGAGAAGTTTCTAGTTAGTTTTCTTTTTATTTTTGGAAACTCTCTTTTGTCTCTCATTCTGGTCTGGATGACTGCTCTATTGTATCTATTCAACATAAAGTGATTATTTGTATTGCCATAACGTGTGTTGTCTAGTCATTCAAAATCATTCTTGGTATCTAGCATGCGATCGCGTCTTAGTTCGTTGCCTTTAATAAGTGGGTTTGTTTGTGAAGTGCCGATACCTCCATTTTGGTCGCTTGGCATTAGAAAACGAATAAGTGCTAACATATCTTCTCTTTCATCGGCGGGAGATTTCCCCATAAGTTTATCAACCAATTTATCGATGCTTCTCATGCTATCAACCATGGCTTGATTTGGTGTTGTTGCTGGATCTGGGTCATCTGAAACTTTGTATACTTTCATCATTTCTTTGAGTTTTTCATCTTTAACTTTCTCCTCCCAGAATGGGAGTCCCTGTTTTGCTCCACTTTTATAAACACTTGTTTCATACTCTGGTTGTGGATTTGGCGGTGCTGGTGCTTGCGTTGTTTGCTGTGGCATGGTTTGCGGTGGCATGGTTTGCGGTGGCATGGTTTGCGGTGGCATGGTTTGCGGTGGCATGGTTTGCGGTGGCATGGTTTGCGGTGCTGCTGTTGCTTGCGGTGCTGGTGTTGGTATCGCCTTTCCAAATTCTGAATCCTTCAATTCTAAATCCTCCAATTGCTTCATTTGGTCTGGTGTTAATTTACCCCGCATTTCTTCGTAAATTCTCTTATCCAAAATATCGTCCGCATCTGCTACATCTGATATACTAGCACCTTGATTTAGTGCTTGTTTAATGGCCTCTTCCCATCCAACTTTTGGATCGTCATAATTAGAAAGTTTAATTTTCTTTCCAGTTTTCGCTCTCAACGATTTAACAAATCCCTTTAAGTGCCTCGTTTGGGCGCCTTTATCATCAAGTATAGCCAAGTTATTGCCCAGTCCGATTGAATCAACATTCGGTGCTACTACCATATTGTCTGAGTATGCGATCGGGATTTCAACGCTAAGATTTATATCTTTTTCTATACTTGGTGGAATATCTTTTGTGCTCTGTGTATTTATTTTTTCTATAAAATTATTAATTGTAGTTTCATTTGCTGGTGCGATAAGAGAATATCCTTTCACACCATCGGCTGTTTCTTGCGATTTAACCATTTTATTAAAACCATCAACGAGTTCCGCATATTGTTTATTAAATGTAGCAAAATTCACTGCTTTATTTACGTTAAATGTCGCATCCTTGTCAAAACTGCCCACATTTTTCATGATACCAATCATGGACATCAATGTTTTATCGACATCGCCTATAAATCCATTATACTTCGCATCTGGAGGAGTGGTTTTGATTGTTTTCCAAAACTTCATCGCATCCCAAAAAGATACTCCGCCACGTACCCTCCCCTGTGCTTCTAAGGCCATTCTAGATATATCCGCTTTTGAAAACATTGAGTTGTAATTGTCAAAAATACTCTTAGCAACTTCGGCCGTAGCCAATCCATTACTCGTTAGATAATCACTCATATTGGTGATTCTTTCAAAGTATCGTTTATCGGCAAAGTCTTGGACATTCTTGTCGCCTGACGCATACAATAAATCATGCTCAAAAGCAACCAAGTCCAAAGCATATGCTGGGAGAATGTAAGGAAATTTGCCACGAGTTCTATCTTCTAATTGAAGACGGCTTTCCACTCGTGTGCCCCCACCATTATAATTACTTCCCTCGGTATGAATTCGTTATTCTTCCAACTTAATGAGAGCATCTGGTTGAGCAGACCATGTTCTATATATTTCTTTAAGTGCTTTTCCAAGACCGAGAACCGTCATAGTCTCTACGCCTGTTTTAAATGCGCCCCACGCATTTAAAGACGCTATTCCAGTGGCTAATCTGTGCGCATATTCACTTAATACATAATCACCTATTCTTTGCTATCCGCTTGCGATCAAAAGAGGATTAGGCGGAGGCAAACCCTCTGGCACTTCATTTCTTGCTAGTGCTAGCAAAAAGGTATTGAGAGCATCTGCTCTTCTTCTTCCAAGTAATCCAACATTCATTACACGTAGTTGCGGATTGTTGGCAATTAATCTCAATATCTGCCCCCACGCTATCCTTTTCACACCATATCGCCCAACACCTGTAGCAAGGTTAAGTAATCTATTAAGTCTAGGACTCATAATTATCTCTTGAATGCTTCTAATAATAGCATCAACAAATCTTTCTACACTTCGGGGGTCATCACCTATTCGTGACACAAGCATCTTGTGTTCGTCGCCTATCTGTGCTTCTATTAAAGCATCATCTGGGTGTTTTCTCTCCCACTCTTCTCGGTTTTCTTTCCATTCCTTATAATCCTGCTCCGCTTGCTTTCTATCCTCTCTTCGTATTACGCGAGTTTTGTCCGCTTTGCCTTTATTTTTCATATACGTTAAGCCCTTATCGGTTAATCGTTTTAAGTCTTCTTCTTTATATTCTTGTTTTACCAATTGTGTTATATCACGCTTCATTTGCTGGATATTGTCTTCTATGTGCGCTATATCATATTTATCGGTAGCCATTGCTAATTTTCGCATTTCAATCATTTGTTCATTCATGGGGGCAGTTCCATGTTTTCTTTCAAATTCTTTCATATCAACGCCGTCATCTTGAAGGTGTGCTTTCAGTTCATCGTAATTCATGTTCGCATAAATACTTTGCTTATTGTCCAACGCACTAATCTTATCTTTTAAATCCTCCATAGTATTCCCCCTTCTTGTTGAAGCATCCAACAATCTATCCGCTCTAAGCCTTTCGCGAGCTTGATTATTGATACCTCCATTAACGTCATCAATCCAAAATTGGTCTGCTTCATCCAACAAATACTTATGTTCGCGTCTAATTTCGTTATAATACGCAAAAAATGGTTTTTCGCGTGGCATTTTTTTATATCCGCTATTATATAAGATGGAAAATAAAAAAGAAAAAAGCAAAGACGAGCAACAACTTGAAGAGTTGGAAAGGCTAGGGAAGGAAATTGACCAAATCCGCATCACTCAGAACTTAGTGAATAGAAACCCCAATATTTTCAGAAAACCTGAAAATATCATTTACCGCTTACCGCTATCAGATAAGCAACGAGAGGCGGTTTATAAAAATATAATTAAAGAAGAGGGATAATATATGTTGTTAATATTGCTATTCGTGTTATCTAGATTTGCTATGTCGCGGACTGCCTGCGACTTTTACTCGCGATACTGAGAAAAAAGGAATGAATCGTGTGCTTATTGTATAAAGCAAGGTGTAGAATCTGGTTTTAAGTGTGTTTTCATAAATAACGGAAATAATATGTGTCGTAGTTTTGATGAGGCACTGCCTTTGATGTGTGTTGGCGATAATAGATGGTATATGACACATATATATGAATGTGGTAATTTGTGATTTACTTCTTACCACCCCCAGAACTTGGTGAAGGAAGGCAAATTCCTATGAGTAAAGTCAAAATACCGACATAAGTATTAGCAACCTCACAAGGCAAGTTCTTTTCAGATAGCCTAACTATACAAAGGGTTATAATGGCAATGATGACACCCATTTGAAATAAATATTTAATCATTCTGCTATCGGTTTTCTTATTCGACATACAGCAATTCCATTCGTTCTCAATTTCATTGTCAATTTTTTTCTCTTCTGTCTTTAGTTCAATATCCAAAACACGAGACTTTAATTCTGGAGTTAGTTCGCCATCCATATCCATAATAGGTGGTGGTCTGTGAAGTCTGGTTGTATTATTTGACATTATCAAAAACGACTGCTCGGATTTCGGCTAATTGATTTGCTTGGTCTTGTAGTATATTAAGTAAAAGTTTATTTTCTTTTTCTAAATTAACTACCTTTTCTGATAATTGTTGAACCGCTTTAATTAACGGGGCGATAAACTCGGAATAACCTATACCATAACTGACATCACCACTATCAACACATTTAACATCTTCTGGATTAATACTTTCACCTTTCAATTCGCATTCTTTTCTTTGCTTTGGACACGGAACCATAATTGTTTCTTTTATAAAACCACCAAAATCTAGCATATCCATTTCTGTTAGTATTTCTTCTAATTCCTGTGCTATTAAGCCAGTCCTACATTTTTTTTAATCATCAATCATGCGATAGCAGACTGGATTTAACTTATTAATAAAATCTAAGCCTAAGCATTCCTTTATATATTCTTTTTTTCTCCTGTCCGAATATACGATAGGACTAGCCAATACCCATAATTGCCCATCGCTCGCTCTTAATGACATTAAAACAGTATTTAAATTATTCTTCCATATGAACCCACTCGTTGAAGAATTATTCACTCTAAATCTAATAGCATAAGAAGTTAATCCTCCGCCTCCTCCTGCTGGTGCTGTTCCTCCACTTAATGATTTATTTGCTCCAGACTGAGACATATAAATTCCCCAGTTTGAATCAGTAGCATCCCATACAAATATTCCTATCGCATTCGTCCCGTCTGTTTGTCCTTGAATTGCTATTTTTGCCCCATTAGTTGATGCTAATGCCGATGATAGTGTGCCTGTGTATGTAATTCCAGCATTTGCCGTTATTAATTCACTCGCAGTTAATGTTGTTGTTGATATACCAGCATTTGCCGTTATTAATCCACTTGCGGTTAATGTTGTTGTTGATATACCCGCACTCGCAGTTATTAATCCTGCTGTGCTTATATTCATCGCCTCAGACCATGTTATATTGCTTCCTACTGCTATTCCTGTTTTAAAGTTAAAAGCAAGTTTGTTTGAGTTTTTGTATATTCGAAAGTTTGAGCCAAGGAGGCTTGATTTCCAATTTGCGCCGTCATAATAAGCATCAAAACTTAAGCCTATATTGTCGTGTGCCCAGTTCAATAATTGAAATGTTGGATAAGCATCCGCCGTTGTTATTGCTTGTAAGTGTGCTCCTCCGATATTTGAAGCCGTTCCATATAATTCTAAACCACCTGTCGCCCCATTTGCTGATTTCGTTGTATTGCCTATGATTATCGGCCTACTTATATTTGATGTTAGTGATGTTGTTATTTTGTCGCTTGCCGTTAATGTAGTTGTAGTTATTCCTGCGGTTGAAGTGATTGTCGTTCCCGTTATTGTTCCACCATTTGTTATGTTGTTTGAGTTCATATCTAAGGCTCCATAAAACCGCATACCCCCAGCATTGTTAAAACGGACAATGTCAGACGAAGCACTTTTATTATCCAAGAGTTTTGAAATATAAAGTCCCGCCCCTTTAACTAAACATTCGACAATCTTGGGGGTATCCCTTTTTCCGAAATTTTCCATGAAGTATATGGACTTTTTTGAAAACGTGTGGAAATGAAAGGAAATCAATTCACTGATTGCAGAACATATAAAAATAATATTAAAACATGTTTTTATTAATTGTAATACACTTTAACTTCATCTTCAGAGGTGGCAGGAACCGGTCCGACACGGTAATCTTTCTCCTTTTCATAGTCCCGGCTACTATGAATCTATGATGATAACAATGCCCAACATGCAGAATTTGCTTTTAAGTTTGTTTATCTTTGTTTACATTAAGCATTTTACTTTATATGATAATAAACATTGCTTTTACCTACAATAAATTCCCCCGGGGGGGGGGGGGAGGGGGGAGGGGGGAACGGGGAGGAGAGAAGTGCGATGTCGCCACGCAAAATACATAGATTCTACAACAAAATTTCTTTAATTACTAAAAAAAATAATAAATCTAACTCCGTAATATCATACTAACTAAATTAGAAGTTTGTTTAACTCTTGCACGCGACAAACGTTCTTAATCACGCTTTCGACCATAACAAACCTGCCAGTGCAAAAAATTACGATTAATAACTACACTACTACAAAGAAAAAAAACACAAAACAAATTCAAACATCTTTCAGATGAAGGAGAAAAGTGAAAGCTATGCAAACTACCTGGTGCGTGCATTTGAAGTTAGCGCCGAGTCAGCGCAAGCGATGCTAAAACAAACTCCCATGCGTTAGGTGAGCTGGGAGCGGTGAGACCGGTGCCGCGTTGGGGGGTGGAAGGTGAGTTACCAGCAGACAGAGCGCCAGCTGCCATCCGCGCGATGAGATCCTCCAGCAAGCTTTCTCTCTCGCTCTTACTATTTTTGTTGTTGTTGTTGTTGTTGTTGCTGTTGTTGTTGCTGATGTTGTTGTTGTTGTTATCATTATCATCATAGTTTTTCTTGTTCTTGTTATTCTTCTTCATCTTCTTCTTCACTCTCTCGTTCTCTTCTTCTGAGCTTTCCTCCTCCTCCTCCTCCTCCTCCTCCTTCTCCTTCTTCGAATTCTTCCTCTTTCTTCTCTCCTCTTCCCGTTGTCGCTTCTCTTGCGCCTCTTTTTCCTTCCGATCTTGCGCTTCTTTTTTCTTCCTTTCCTCCTCTCTCAACTTTCTTTTTTCTGCTAGCATTTCCTTAATGGATGCGGCTTGTTCTGACATTGCCTTGTTCACAAGATCCTGAACGACTTCTTTCGACACGCCGGCGGACGAACTACCCTGAATACAATACCGGTCGCCGTTGTTTTGAAAGAAGTCGTTCATTTCTTGCGAACAAGGCAGTGGCAGAACAAACCAACAGCAACGACAACAACAACAACAAAGAATAATAATAATAATAATAATAATAATAATAATAATAATAATAATAATAATAATAATAATAGTATATCTCCTGCCAATTGCTGAGACAAAAGGCCATGTGCATCCAGTCCTCCATTCCATAAGGAAAGTCTCCACACCAATCGGTGGAATAAAGGAAGTGACGGCATAGAACATCACTCTAGGAGCTTTATACCAATCAGCCCATGGAAAGGGACCGATGGCCTATGTACTCCCTAAATAATAATAATAATAATAATAATAATAATAATAATAATAATAATAATAATAATAATAATAATAATAATAATAATAAAGTTTGAAAAAAAAATGTCAGCGCTTCCCGTTAGAGAGATTATACTCGGAAAAAAAAAGACAGGGAAAGGCTCACTGATAGAATGCCACACACACTAGCTAGCCATACTAAAGCTAGTAGCTATACTCCCCTCTCTAAACTATATGCTGCGGCGCCCAAAGAGACCTTTTGACCCCCCCCCCCCCGGGGGCCCCCCCCCTCACAAAAAAAAAGAAAAAGAAGAAGAAGGAGTAGGAAAGATTATACCTCCAACGACATGTCCACTTCATCAGCGTCGACCGCGGGCTTTTTGGACTTCGGCTTGCCTAGTCACGTCAGAAATTAGAAACACTGAAAAAAAAGCACACAAAAAAAGATGAAATTTGCTAGTACCTGGCTTTTTCTTGCTGGACCCCTTAGGCATAGGAGGCTCAGGGGTCTCTTCTTCTTCAGGGACGTCTGGAACGTCTGGAACATCGTCGACGTCGATGGATTCTGCACAAAGAACCAAACAATATTACATACATCCTTCATTTTTCATTACATACAATGTTGCTACCGAATCTCAGTTTTTTTGGCCTGCCCGAAGAGCGAGGCTCAGTCGGGCCCTTTTTTTGATTCTTCTTCTAACGTTTCAGGCGAGCATGCAGTAAATATGCAAAATAAAGAAAAGGAAGATGCCAAAAAAAACAAAAACAAAAACAAAAAAAAAAAAAAAAACAAAAAAAAAAAAAAAAAAAGATGGAGCTGGTGGAGAAAAAGAATAATAACATGTATATGAAGAAGAAAAAGAAAAATGGAAGAAGAAGAGGAAGAAGAAGAAGAAGAAGAAGAAGAAGAAGAAGAAATGACCTTGTTTGCTTCGTACAGAAGCAAAAGCTCCCGCTTCCGCCAGTTGCAAATCATAGGCGGGTTCGTGGGGTTACCGACGTAGAGGAGCCACGCGGGCTTCACCTGCTTCTCGAAGTCCATCGGCGACGGATCAAGCATGCAAGAGTGTTTAAGGTTAAAACCAAAAAAACCCATGAGCTGATATTGGATTTCGTCAGCCTTGCCATCGCCGTCAGTGTCGACCTCGCGCGCAGCAAAAATGAAGCGCTTCGATCCTGCAACATCCAAGTATAAAAAATATGTGCAGCTTGTGAATTTTGAAAAACATACAGTACCTCGATTGACTTGCGCAGGAGTCTTCTTGCGCCAACCAATGGGAAAGACAATGAAGAGCCTGCAAATAAAAAATAAACAATCAGTTTATAAAAATCTTTCATACTTATAGGGAAAAAGACCCGGGAGCACAAGGTGAAGTTTCACCCTCACATGTCTCCACTTGCGTGGACGCCTTCAGTTCGAAATTGTTGTACTTTGTAAGTGCAACGTCGAGCGCGAGCGCCCCCTCCCGATGTTTGTTGTCCTCGGATGTGAACTTAAAGAGCAAGCTAATTAAAGCAGCAGCAAAAGAGGAATAATAATAATAATAATAAAAAGAGAGTTTAAATTTAAAAAAAATGGCAGCGCTTCCCGTTAGAAGAAATATACTCGAAAAAAAAAAACAGGGAAAGGCTCACTGATAACTGATAGAAGGCCACACACACTAGCTAACTATACTAAAGCTAAGTATCTATACTCCCCTCTCTAAACTATGCTATCGAATAATAATAATAACAATATAATAATAATAATAATAATAATAATAATAATAATAATAATAATAATATGTATCGTCTGCCAATTGCTGAGCCAAAAGGCCATGTGCATCCAGTCCTCCATTCCATAAGGAAAGTCTCCACACCAATCGGTGGAATAAAGGAAGTGACGGCATAGAACATTAATCTAGGAGCTTTATACCAATCAGCCCATGGAAAGGGACCGATGGCCTATGTACTCCCTAAATAATAATAATAATACTATATCTGAGGCGTACTGATGCAGCTAATGGCATATCCTCAACGGACATAAGCCTCCAATACCCTTTTTCGAGGTCCTCCACCCCCCCGTGTCAGTCTCTCGCCTGATGATCGGGGCCACCGATGGAGCTCCTGAGGGCAAGACTGCACTAAGCCGAGGTTATTCCGCAGTCCCAGCAACCTCTTGCAAGACGTCACCGAATGTGCAAGTGCATACACCAAGCGCGGTTGCTAGAGCTGCCTCGAAACCCCACCCATAACAATCTGGCGTCTGCTGGGTCCTGGGCTATCAACCAGCATATGCGGAGTTTAAGATCTTTTACGCGCGCAACAACCCTCCTCCCCAGCATCTAC
>WBZZ01001940.1:122500-147500 GCA_019918135.1 Paulinella micropora
AGTTTGTGAAACTGACCGGCATGATTTTGCATTTCCTCTTCAATATATTATTATTATTATTATTATTATTATTATTATTATTATTATTATTATTATTATTATTATTGTTGCTTGGAGCTGCCTTGCGGGGGTGTCAGTAGAGCCTATCGTCAAATCTTCGTACTCCCCTCACGGGTGAGACGATGGAGGCACATGTGCAGAAATGCATTCGCCATTGACTGAGAAGCACTATTATTATTATTATTATTATTATTATTATTATTATTATTATTATTATTATTATTATTATTATTATTATTATTATTATTATTATTATTATTATTATTGAGTCTTTGGAGCGGAGCCGCGTCACCGAACGGCCCCGTGCTACCAATGGAGGCACATGTCCGACAGGATCAAAGGCCAATTGACTGATAAATCTATTATTATTATTATTATTGTTATTATTGTTATTATTATTATTATTATTATTATTATTATTATTATTATTATTATTATTATTATTATTATTATGGACACCGTGATAGCCCAGTGGTCAAGTTCTACCATCTGGGCCCTGTCGCCAGTTCGATTCCCGTCGGTGCCACCAGTATTTTCATTGAAAATACCGATCCGTCTGGACCAGTATTTTCATTGAACATACCGGCCCGTCTGGAAGTGTTGGAACTGCCCTTGCGGGGGTGTCATTAGAGCTTATCGTCAATTCTTCGTACTCCCCTCACGGGTGAGACGATGGAGGCGCATGTGCAGAAATGCATCAGCCATTGACAGAGAAGCACTATTATTATTATTATTATTATTATTATTATTATTATTATTATTATATAGCATAGTTTAAAGAGGGGAGTATAGATACTAGCTTTAGTATAACTAGCTAGTGTGTGTGGCCTTCTATCAGTGAGCCTTTCTCTGTCCTTTTTTTTTTTTAGTGATTCCCTCTAACGGGAAGCGCTGCCATTTTTTTCATGTGTATTTCAAACTTTAGGTATGCCATGCTGAGGGCTAGCAAGGCGCCGATATATGTGGCACACCGTGGTGGTGGCTACGGAGTCTTTGCTGATAAATACCTTCCTCCTTCTTTTCAGCTTGGGCTCCTCGAACCAGGAGGAAAGTCTTTGCGTGCTGCAGATCATGCTGCATTTTCTGATCATTTCACTATGAAAATTGGGAGTTCCCTGCAAACAGGGATGCATCCAATTAAATTCATTAACGAATCGAGCAGGAATGCAATGCATCTCATCAACTCTTCATCGCAAGGGTTCAACAAGCTCGACGATGACACTTGCCGACCGAACGTGAAGGTAAATTATGTTAGTTGTTACATACATCCATGCAATGTAAGTTTTTGTTACGTGTGTTGTATTTTTTCTATAAATATTGTTGTAAATAATGTCAGGTCAGCAAGGGTACTCCTATTGTGACTGTCACCACCGCAATATCGAAAGATCAAGAGATTTTGCTCAGCTATGCACCTAATCCAGACCTAGAGATAGCTACGCTGCCAAGCGATGCACATCCGGTCTGGTTGAAAGAGGCTGCCAAGGAAGGAGCTAAAATCCCAGTTTTCCTGTTCGAGACTGACATTGGTCATGTATGTTTCATCGTTCCTGAGAAAGAACATCCGCTTCCACTTAAGTCAATTTCCTTGCTTCATGAAGCAAAGGTTGAACTTTTAGCGTCGGTCAGCAGTATTAGTTCTGATGGAAAGCAACCGCTCTCCAGGTCATCATCTATTCCGCCGGAAAAAAAGAGGAAGCTTCTCGACAGCGTGTCCTCAATTTCAGATAGTCGCCGCACGCTTCTGCCCAGGGAAAGCTCGGACATTACAGTCATCACAGAAAAATCAAGCTTGAGTGATGCACAGGTAAAAAATAAATAAATGAAAATTATTACTGAGAAGATTCTTTTTTACAGGCAGGTGTTCCTGACGTTGATGCTAACCTCGACAGCTGGAAACAGTCAGACAGTTCTACTGTCACTACAGGATATGATGTTAGTAGCTGCAGCAGCTCTAGACTATATCTTCCTACTGGCTCCATGGTAATTTTTTTTCTCTACCTGTCTATGTTCATGCTGGTTAATGTTCATAAGCGATCTTGTTTGCGTAGAACGTCGACGAAGAGTGTTCAGATACGGATTCAAACGGTGATGCTGCATCTATCAACCCTGGATTGCTTCCTCCTCTGGTCGGCGTGGACGATGCGGAATTATCCAACGAGCTTCGATTGAACTTCGACGAGCTTATGGAATCGAATGAGCTGTTGTATAACATCATGAGATTATCACCAATTCCTTACAGCAGACCACGTAAGAATCCAACGCGCCCCTACACGATGAAAAGTCGCACGAAAGGTGCAGTGAAGCTTCAGAGACCGTCTGCGCTCCAAAAACTGTTGGGGATTACCTTCGCCGACTTGGACAGGGAAGTTAAGTCTGTCTGCTGCAAAAAGTGGAAGTGTTATTCATTTATCGACACGCGTGATGTGCTTTACACGAGAGCGAAGAATGCGTCATCGTCTCTCAGTGAGCTTTATTCTTGGGCAGCTTCGCAGCTTGAATCGTTTCAAACAAAAACTGGATCGTTTCAGTATATGTATTTAACGGAGGCTGTGTGCAAAGTAGCCTGGCAGCGTATCTACGGGATCGGTGATAAAGTTTTGTCAAGAGCACACAAACTTCTTGCAAATAACACGAAGGTTTTGACAAAAAGCTACTCAACCGTTCCTGAAACAGAAGATGTGGTAGCAGTATTACTCTGCGAGAAGTTCATGGAGAGTTACCCGGAGATATGCAGCGACGGAATATGGAGGATGCAAGAAATGGCTCAGGACGCAGGAGTCCAAAACTATGTTCGCGAGAATTGGAAAGATATGTGCCTTCGGTTTGGTTGTTCGAAACGAGTTGATCCAAATAATCCTCCGACAGACAATACGATCAACAAAGTTTGGCGCATGGATTTTCCGCACGTCAAGTTTGTCAGAGGTATTATGTATATTTTCGTTATCATTACTTATTACAGGTTTGTTTTGCAGAAGGAGATTTCTCAAAATGCGAGATCTGCACAGAGCTTGCTGCTGATCATTCTAACGGTTTCAGGACTGAAGTAGAAGCTCAAGAATGGCGTCGCCGTAGCAGGCTTCATCACAAAATTCACAGGGCGTGCCGCGTTGCCAGCATGCAGCGCAAGAAGGCAGCACCAGCAGATTTTGCTGCCACAGTCATATCAGCCGATATGAAACCGCCAGTGAAGATCCCATCTTGCCGCCGCGCCGCGAAAGATTTCAAAGGAAAAATTGTGTTTCGCCTTTGCGTTGGAATCAATACCTGCTACACTACCGATACGCATTTTATTCTGACGTACCTTGAAGGCGCGGTAGAACACGGCGCGAACAGCAACATTACTATGCTTGCCGCACTTTTACATTGGCAACTTTGGAACCCTCGCACAATCCAAGCGTGGAAATTATATCTTGAGTGGGACGGAGCTGGTGATAACACCGCGTGGGCGATGCTGGGTTTCCTTGGGCTCAATGTCGTTGACAGAGGAATCCGTTTCCAAGTAGAGTCACATCGCAAGCCACCAGGGCACGGGCACGATGGAGATGATCAGGAATTTCGAGTTATGGATATCGGGTGGAAGAGCACCTTCCTGACAACTAACATCGCTCAAGCGTTATTAAAGCTCATTCTTGCATTCAAGAAGCAGCACAAGAAGAGGCATGTGCTGGTTGTTCTCGGATGTAACTACGACTGGATGACTCATTTTAGCCCGTGTATGAACAAGAGTTTCAAAAACTACAACAAACCCTTGGCATATAGAATCACCAAGAAAGATCCTGACGCTTTGCCGACTGTAGAGATCGCTACTTGGGGAGACGCACAGGATTTTCATGGAGTGCGTGATGATCCCAGAGGAGAACCGATCAATTTGTTTATCGGACGCCCCGGTAATAATATTATCTATCTTTCTCTTTCTCTCTCTCTCTCTCTATATATATATATATATATATATATCTCTTTCTCTCGTTCTATCTATCTATCTCTCTCTCTATTTATGACAGCGACCGACATGCCTCCCAAGCTTCCAGTCGGCTACTTCGTCAATCCGCGCCTGAAGAAGGATATTCGTGCTTTGGCTACTAAATACCTAGGGCCGGATGAGCGAGCACATGTGGAGGAAATGTTAGCAGGTGGAAATTTGACCAGAGTAGAGGTGGATGGAGATTACTTCGAAGGCGGCCTGCCCGGCCGTCCTGCTCATATGTCCTGTGTCGATGCAAAAGGCAAGGAATGGAGAGCAGAATTTCGATTGATCGACGAGCTACCTGTAAATTGGATGGAGTTGCCTCAAGAACGACAGGAGAAAATGAACGCACTTACGCGTTTGACCGATGAAGAGCTGCTGTCCTTACCACGCACTTATTTTGTTAATGAAGGACGTCCTCCAGCTCACCCGAGATGGCGTGGTGCAAGACAGCTTACTAGCGAAGAAAAGCAGGAGCAGGATTTAGCATTTGGAAATGCTTCTGAGCCTTGGCGGAAAATTCTCACGTTGCTAAGATCGTCAGAGGAAAAAAAGCAATTTGCGTCCAAGCAGATGGTAGTTAGCGAATTGAAATCATGGATGAGAATGCATGGTGTTGCAACGCAAAACTCCGATCGGAAACAGTTCAAGAAGGCAGAGCTTATTGAACAAGCGTGGAACCATTTCGAACGATGCGACTGTGGGTTCCCTGAGGAAGAAGAGCTTGGTGCTGCTCAGCCTGCAGAACCAGTGGCAGATTCAGAGGATGACTTATCTGATACTTCATCTTCCAGTTCATCAACTGACTCATCGTCTGATCGATCTTCTGGTTCAGAGGAAGAAAAGCATGGTATTAGTTTTCTTCTTCTTCTTCTTCTTCTTCTTCTTCTTCTTCTTCTTCTTCTTCTTCTTCTTCTTCTTCTTCTTCTTCTTCTTCTTCTTGTTCTTCTCCTCCTTAACATGATGCTATCCATATTGTAGATGATTCAGATCGCTCCGACGCAAGTTGGAGAATGCGTAACTCAGGAATCCGTTTGCGCGGACGTCGCCGCGCACGTCGTGCTGCGGGTGGACGTGGACGTGGACGTGGACGTGGTCGTATGTGATTATTTTTTTTGAATGAATTTTTCTGGGTCCGACTTTTTCATAATGGTTTTTGTCTAGGGCAACTGCAACTGTAACGCTTCTTCTAAAAACTGAAATTAGAAATTTGTTTAACTCTGATAATGCACCAGAATCTGATGTGAAGCGTCCTCCCTCCGACCCATTCCCCCCCCCCCCCCCACCCCCCCCCCCCTCCCCCCTCTACGTACCAGCGTACGTCACAGCGGGCAAACAGAATTTTTTGAAGGTAAAACCATGTCTTAATATAGTAAAATGCTTAATATAAGCAAGAATAAACAGTAAAAGCAAATTCTGCATGTTCGGCATTGTTATCATCATAGATTCATGGTAGCCGGGACTACGAAAAAGTAGAAAAATTACCGTGTCGGACCGGTTCCTGCCCACCTCTGAAGATGAAGTTAAAGTGTATTACAATTAATAAAAACATATTTTAATATTATTTTTATATGTTCTGCAATCAGGGAATTCATTTCCTTTCATTTCCACACGTTTTCAAAAAAGTCCATATACTTCATGAAAAATTTCGGAAAAAGGGATACCCCCAAGATTGTCGAATGTTTAGTTCTTTTACATCAAATGCGACATTCGTAAATACATAACCTCTTTGGTCTGCGGTTCCACTTGTAGCGGTATTTAGAGTAAATAAGAAATACTGATAATCACCTGATGTCTGAGAAAAGAATATATCTCCTCCATTTTGGTTTAATATCCTCGCCCCATTATATGTTATATTTCCACCATTAGTGATAGTTTGATTATTAAAATCGGCATTGTTCGTTAAAGTTAGATATTTTATAGTAGTGCTCGCACCATTAAATGTTTTACTTCCTGTTATGGTTTGGTCTGTTGTTAGTTTCACACAATTGTCATCCAGATATTGCCTATTTACCGCTTCATTCGCATTTTGTGGTGCTCCTAGATTAACAATCCGACTGCTATTACAATCTAAGCCAGTAGCATTAAACCACGAAACAATCGTCCCGTCAATAATAAAACTTATTTTTTTCGCAGAAATTTCAAAGTTGTAATATGTTGCCGTGTTCATATCCAAACTAGCAATTGACCCGATATTACTTGTAGAATTGAAAACAATGAATGTTCCTTTTGTTGTTGAATTGATTGAATTTCCAGTAATTTCAACACCACTGCTATATGTCTTAATTCCTGCTATGGTTTGGTTTCCTGAGGCTTTAACCGCCGAACTATCAAGGACAGAAACATCCACACCATCAACTAAATTCACGTTTGTTATGCTTTGGTTTCCCAGATTTAGCCCTCCTGTCATACTAGCAGTGCCGTCTAATCTAAGAAAGGGTGATGCCACATTTCGCCATTGTCCAGTGCTATAAATGAGTAGTTGATTATCTGCTGCTGTTGTTATAATCACATCGCTATGTGTATCAATACTTCCACTCGCCGACACTTCCGCCGTGTTCGTATCGTGCTCTGATAGCCAAGTTGTGATAGACCTGCCATTTAGTTGATTTACATTTGTAATGCTTTGCCCTCCCATATTTAAACTGCCCGTCATAGCCGTTGTGCCATCCTTTGCTAATTTCGTATCGGTATATGCCTTCGTTGAAGCATCGCCGTCATAGAATGGTGCTGAAAGTCCGCTGATTGCTGTTGTGCTGTTAAAATTTAAAACATTGCCCGTCAATGTTATTCCACTCCCCGTGGTAGAAGCGAGGGTTATGGACGAACCGACAATAGATAGTGGATATCCCGTTGCTCCACCTACCTCAGATGAATAAATAGAACCCGTATTATTATTATAGTTGAAGAATAACTTACCTGTATTTAATGGATTTGAATCTTTTATACCCAAATAAGTAGTAAATATTTTGTTCCCTGTTATTGTTTGGTCTCCCGTCAATTTAACCACCGAAGTATCCAGAACGGAAACATCAATACCATCAACATTCCCGACATTTGTTATGTTAAATCCTCCCATATTTAAATCTCCAAACATCATAGCGAGACCATCCAATGTAAGATAAGGCGATGTTGTATTTCTCCATTGTCCTGTGCTATACATAAGTAATTGATTGCTGTTTGGTGTGCCTGTTATAACTACATCCGTCAATTTATCCAGTTCAAAATAGCTTATATAACTTGAGGTTAATGTAGCAAATGAAGTATTACCCAACCCGTCCGTTTTTAATACTTGATTTGCTTTGCCGTCCGCTATTGGTAAATCGTATTCGTTATTAATTGACACATAACCAGTATCAGATATCAACAAAGAGGAGTTATTATTTCGCGATGATATTGTTATATCGTCAGTCCTTGCTTGTATTGAGTTTGCTTCAATATGATCGCCATATAATACTCCATCAATTTCTAAATTCTCATCCACTATGACAGAGCCATAAAAATGATATGTCCATGGATTGCCCAAATGGTTCATATTTTAATTCTATTATTTTATATTGTAGTATATATATTTAGTCTTAAAAAAATGAATATATTTGGACGATCACAGGAACAGCAGTCTATTGATATTAAAACTATTGCCGTTACTGCTACCCCGACATTAACAAGAAACATTCAAAATGCGTATGTTGGTCTTGATCTTAGGTCGTGGATGGAAAGTTCCACATTCACTACTCTTTGCACGGGCGGTTATGGTAGCAAAACAATATCTAATTTAGGATATGGTTATTTCATTAAAGTTGCTTTTCGTGGGTCTTTAAATTTGCCCGCCCCGTCTGGAATAGGAACCTTTCAGTTCTGGTTTCATAAAACGGATGGAACCAATGTTGATGACTTTTACAGCGAAGTGCTAAATTATACAACCGCGATTGAGTATAGTCTTTTGATTGTATATGGCTAATTCAAAGATACGGAGTCCAAATGAAAATTATATGGTTAATGACTTGTCCAAATCCCGCGGATACCACCAATAATACAACAATACGAATTTCTGGAAATACGACTAATGAGGTTTTATTAACATATGCGACAGATGCTCCAATAACATTGGAAGTATATTATAAAACGGCATCTGCGGATTATGTTTTTAAACCATCATATTTTAATATTGATGTGATGAGAGACATAGCACTAACCGCCGCTTACACATGAAACCTGTCATACATATCTTTTAGTGTCGTGAGTTTGCCCTCGTGTTGAGATAAGACATCGCGGAAAAACGTCTTATAATCTAACTTACCATATTTAAGAATAGGGCGTTGGTCTGGTGGTATGTGTGCGTATCTACTCTCGTGCCATTTCTTCATATCCTCCTGCATTATGGTGCGGTCTTCAACTTTCATATACAAGAAATTAAACGGGTCTTTTGATACTTTCAAATGTGCCGTTATTATTTCATAGCAACTATACCCGCTCTCGGGTGGATTCCGCTTTGCTTTAATCGGTGTTTTCTTTTCCCTAACTGGCGCAGGTTCCTCTTTTGCTTCTAAAACTGGCATTTCTTTTTTCGCCAATTCTTCTCCTACGTTGGCCTTGATTTCAGTAATACCAGTTTCCTTCAAATCACTTTCTTTAAAAGGCGTAAATTCTTCTGGTTCGTCATCAAAAACAACCTTCTTCAATGTATCAACGGAGGGTACTACAACTTCAACATTATCACTCTGCGGGGGTTGTTCGGGTCGGTATTTTTCGTAAAATGCGACAATTTCAGTTTTGAGCGATTTGCTTGTTGGCAGTTTTATGTCGCTACTTAAATGAGTCCATTTTTCTATTTGACTTAGATAATCTCCTTTGGTTGATGGCATGTTATATATAAGCATAACAAAAAAAATCCGTTTTTTATATTGTTTATTCATCGTCATCGTCATCGTCGTCATCGTCAAAAGCCCATTCATTATCACCATAAATAACCTTCCATTGATTTTTACACTCTTCTAATGTTGGTAAATCTACGTATCTAACTCGCGCACCTGCTTCCATCGTTTTCTTCTTTTCTACCACGCCTGGTATTAGTTTTCTAAGACTAGTCCAGAAACTAACCCGCGAAGTGTGCGGGTCATTCGCATTTGCTTTATACACATCATACAATTCTTCTTTTGAAACTTCTTCACCAAAACGAATTCCTGGAAATTGGTTTGTAATATATCCCAAGTTTAAGCAATCCAACCACCACTTTCTCAACTTTGAAAGAGATTTCACTTTTTGTTCTCGTAGCCCCTTCGTAATGATTGTTTCGCGGTCGTTAAACTCGCTGAGGTCTCTTTCAAGAAGAAACTTTGCCAGTCGTTGCCTGTCAATAGATCTAATATCCGCAATCACTTTTCTCTTCTCGTCTGATTTCATGAGTGCCAGTTCATCAGAAACTTCAAGGACGAGCCATCGTTGCTCTGTGGTTCCCGCTGGCACTACCCACTCTTCGTTTGAAGCAAGGACTAAGAATAACATATTTTCTAATGTTAGATTTGGTAAATATTTTTGTTTAAGAGTGAGCGTGTTTTCTGAAACGAGTTTCTTAATTGTTCCCGCTCGTTCTTTATCACCACCCCATACCATTTCGTCCATAAATACTACGATTGCTTTTGCGAGTTGCGCATTGAAATCGCCTAATATTTCTCTAACGTCGGACGGCTGGAAGTAATAATCGGCACCTATTATGTTTTGAATATTTCAAGAATAATACCCTTACCTGCTCGTTCAGTGCTTGTCAAAACTAATGATAAGTGTAGTTTTTGCCACGGCTTTTGGTAAATGCTCGCAAACATATCAAGAACCTTTTTATATATGTCCTGCCTTCCCCCGCACCATCGGTTTAGGATATGTTGAAAGAATGCTTCATTTTTTGCTTGTTCTGCCGTGAAGGATTTCACGTCTCCTAATGTGTCCGCTGGGATTTCAAAACCCTTAAACAAGTTATAAAATCCTTGTTTGTCGTTATCAAAGTATGCCTTGGGGTCAAAGATTACGTCGTTTACTTCGCGTCTTCTCGGGTGTGTAGTCCATATTTTATACAAATCAACAACATTCAATTTGGCGGGGTTTTTACCTAGTGCTATCCAGTCCTCCTTTGATAGATTGGTCTTTACTCTTTTGTTTTTGAAGAATGATTCCATTGCTGATTCTGTCTTGTAGCGAAATACCTTCTTACCTTTGGAATCAACATATTCTTCAATTATAGTCGGCTTTGCCAAGTTAGCAAAAGTGTATGATTCATTCATCCAGGCCAAAGCAGTGTCTATCAACTCTTTGAATTTTTCTAAACTATTAAATTCGCTGGCGAGTCGGCGCAGGTCATCAATCGTGTTGATATTACGGACGATAGAGGGTGATAATTCATGAATTTTCATGCCTTTACCCTCGCAAGTGCTATCGTGGCAGTAGAAATGCAACCCGTCTCTTCTCCATACTACATAGCAATTGTCGCTTTTATTTTCTTCTCCGTTTATAATACATACTCGTGTCCCTATGGTTTTTAAAACAAACATTCTCTGCTTTATTTCAACAATTTCTACATTTGGTATTTTGCTGAGTATAATTTCGCGTATTTCGTCCAATGTAATATGTTGATATCGTTTCAAAGTTGTATATTCGGGAATTTTGACTTCGTAAAATGTATTGTCATCGGGGCGCATAATCAGATAATCATCTATTTCTACATCTTGTAGCAATTTCAAAGTGTTGTTTTTGGTGTATATGAATACGGAAGCAAAACGCGGTCGCTATCCTCTTTATGAGAGTAGATAGTGCGGAAAGCCCTGTTTTTGTTATAGACGGAAATATCAAGTATGGTTCGCAACTCAATGTTCTTGTCGGCTCGTTCAAACGTGAAGCAAAGGTCGGGATAATCTTTTTCAATCACCACTTCCACATACTTCCAAAAATCTTTTTGTGTTTCGCAGTTTTTGAATACCAAGCCGTTATCGTAAGAAAAATGCCACGACATTTTACCATTCTTGCTCGTGTCCAAGTATTTGGCTTTTTTGGGATTATACTTCAAACCCATATTAGCAAATACGTTTTCCATAAGCGTGTTCCACCGCTCATACATTTTTTCTCGTGAGATTGATAATTCATCGCCATCAATGTCGGCAAACATTCGTTGGGGTTTGTTTTCCATTAATACTTCATAGTATTGCTTTTGGTCATCGGGCGTTTTTTCAATCAATTCAATGAAATCTTCTTGGCAAGGCATAGTGGCGAATTGTTTATTCCCCCACTTGATAAGAACCGCATCAAGTGGTTTATCTCTCAGTGCTTCTTCTTGTTTCCAATACCATTGTCCATTGGTCAGTGTCGGTGCGGTCATGTTATATAGTCGCTCGGATTTTTTTTATAAAAATAAATTAATTATTCTATATATCCGTATATCCATGTATATCATTGTCCTTAATAGGTAATTATAATTTTTTATATATCGTTATGACAAAAAAAACAACTCGTCTTCTTTTACTTATTATCTTAGCCAAAAGGGTTTATCGTTTGTTCTACTTCTAATCTTATCCAAGCAATCGCATGGGTCAAATCCTCTAAAGCATTACAAAGGGTGCATTGATAAAATTTCTTTTTCATACAAGATTTATGATAATACTTGTCTCTGTTCGGATATTTTTCTACAATCTTTTTTGGAATTGCCCTGTTGCTATTACAATAACAACAAAATTTAATATTTGGATTGTCAAGAGTGCGGATGAGCAATGACAAGTCTTCGTTCATTTTATCATTCTTAAAACGCTTGATACATTTAGAGCCCAGCACCATTTCGCTTCCGTTTTTTACATTTTTACGATGTAATTCTTTGTAATCTCGTGTGAGCAACAACAATATTGTTGTTCCCCTTTTTCCATACTTTCCATAAGTTTCCAGTCGGCCGTGTTCCACTTTCCATCGGGTGATAGAAACGAAACAGCATTAATTAGATTTAGAAAATAACTTCCATTCACGTAATCCAAATGGAGTTGTAAGTCTTCATACGTCCAATACGATCGGCGGTGAGAGGTGTCCATGGTTTATATAATAGTGTATATATTTTTATATATAAAATAAATTATATATTGTTTAACATACTATTACGAAACGCGCTTAATTCAAGCAATTCCGCTTTTTGTTTTTCGTATTTTTCCTTCCGCAGTAATTTTATTCTCTCTTGATTCTTATAATAGTATGCCTTCGCATTTTCCCTATTCTTATCAGGATGAGTCTTCAAAAATGCTTTCGCCCTTTCCCTTCTCCGTTAAACAATTTCTTCCTTGGTGAATTGAGGTGTCCTCGGCATTATGTCTCTTTTATATATAATTATATTATTTTAATTATTTTAAATAGAAAATCCATCCCCGCGCTAGAAACACGAAAAACGGCGTTTGGCGACTCGGACCCTTGAGAGTGGTATTGAGCAGACAATGTGCGACGATTCGTCTTAGTATTAATGAAGGCCAAGGTTGTCCAAGGCCGACCATTTTTTTAGAAACTATTTTAGAGGGGGTATAATAAAAAGGGGAGAGGAAAAAAAATACTTTTTTTTTAATAAAAGGTTGGACAGGTTGGACAATATAAAAAATGTGTAATACGAAGAAGAATTATATAATAAATATTGAAATTTAATAAGGAAAAAGTGTCCGACCTTCAAAAAACCGACCTGGCCGTGGCCGACCATGGGGTTGGACAGCAACAGGAGAAGATATTATCACTCGCCCTGCTCTTATATTCATCCAAAAAATCGTTATGGCAAAAAAGACATGGCAAATATTATGTAAAATCATCAACCAGAATTGAACTGGCGACCAAGTTTTCCACGGCGTGCTTACTAACCATTACACATACCCGCACATGCCTGACAATTTGTTAAAAAATAAAGTATTTGAAGTGTTATCCACACATCAAAATTCTAGAAATTCTATTTCCGCGAATATCACCAGCAACACCCCAACAGCGCGGTGTTGGAGTGTTTTTAGGCTAAAAACAGAAAATCAGAATTCTGTCTGGACAGGTTTTCATTGGAAACCATGTCTCTAATTCCGCGAGAAAATAAAAATAAAAATGAATGGATTGAGGAATTTGAAATACGAAAACCTGGAATGGATAGACTCAAGAAAGATAAAATAATATGCGAAGAAAGAATTTCTAAAGCAGATAAAGAAATCGCTCGTCTTGTTGAAAAGAAACAACCAGACCTGATTAAGGTTGAGGCTATTAATGAGATGTTGCAACGATTGAGTATTGAAAGTAATGAAGCAATTCGCGTATTATTACTGACATGTTTTATATTATTTAAGTTGATTTAAATTAAATCAACTTTGAATATAAAATGAATCTTTTTGGTCAAAGCACAAATACGACATCGTCATCAACTACATCGTCATCTTCTTCTTCATTATCAACGGATGCTATAAGAGACGCACTACCAACAACGGCCTTTGGAGAATTGCGAACGGCTACTCGGTCGCCAGTATTACAAAATGTATTTACATATGGTATTAATACGCGATTCTTTGACAAAACGGAGACTAATGGCGGGGTGGTCTCATCTGCTAATTCAATGGCGGTTTTGACTACATCGGCCTCGGGTAATTCAACCGCGCAAATTACGACTATTGAGCGAGCCAAATATAGAAGTGGTATGGGTTTAGTTGCTAGATTTTCCGCATTGTTTCCATCATCTATCGCCGCAGATAGTTTCAATTGCGATATTGGCATAGGCACACCAGCAGACAATTTATGTTTTAGACAATCAAGTTTGGGAATGTCTGTTGTAAGAACGGCGGGAAGCGTAGAAAATGTGGTTAGTCAGAATATGCGTGGAACGTTGATAAATGTAATAATACTGGAAACTTCCCTACGATTGATTTTACTCAATTGAATGTGTTTGAAATAGTTGTTCAGTATCTGGGCAGTGGTCAAATTACATTCAAAATAGAAAACCCGCTAACTGGACGAATGGAAGTAATTCATGCGATTAAATACGCGAGCACTGC
The DNA here is from genome assembly GCA_019918135.1 of Paulinella micropora. Taxonomy (NCBI): domain Eukaryota; phylum Cercozoa; class Imbricatea; order Euglyphida; family Paulinellidae; genus Paulinella; species Paulinella micropora. Next base: position 136,550 of record WBZZ01001940.1, read on the forward strand.
TACCACTCCATCATTAGATCAGGCGGCGTTTGCTTTGTACGCGAAGGCATATTCGTGAAGTCTCCAATCCGTTGTAATGAAATCAGCAAGTATGTTTTTGTCGGTTGAAGGGAATATTGATAGGACTATTGCTATAACCAATTCGTATGATTCGGTTAAAACTATAGGAGCAACCGAGAATGCCATATTTACTATTAGAAACCGCGCCACATTTAACAGCAAAACGAATTACAACATAATCTACTTTGAGAATCTATGTATTAGCAATTCGGATACTAAAACGTGTATCGCGAGAATTATTCTTAATACCAAATTGGGAGGAACACCTTCTTATTCAAATTACGATACAAACACATCGTTAGCAGAGGTTGATACGGCGGGGACAACAAGAACGGGAGGAAGTGTGATATTTACATATGTGTTGTCTGGTGGTTCATCCATATACATTGATTTATCTCAATATAATATCAAGATAGGGTCAGGTAAGACATTTACTATATCCGCACAAAATACGAGCGGTGGAACGGCGAGCATTTACGCTTCATTGAACTGGATTGAAGATCAGATTTAAACAAAAAAAAAAAGGTTTTATTTATACATAAAATATTATATCATAGAATATTGTATTTGCGCATCAACTTTCTTTTCTATCTCTATTGACATTTTTTTTATATATTCAAACCCCTTATCCTTGATTCATTTTTCTGTTATACGTGCGTGATTTCTCTTCAAATATATGTAAAACTGGTCAATATTAACACCGCAGGGGATTTGTTCTTTATGTTGTCGTCGTCGTCGTAAGTTAATATTTTTGATTAAAGTGAATAGTGTATCTAAATTTTGTATGTAGGTCATTATATCTATGTATTTTTTTTTACTTAAGCGTGATACGCCTTGAGAAGAATTGAAACTTCTGAATTGACAGGACACTCAAGCACATTGCCACTCGCATTTCTAATGACGATATCAATAGTTCTTAAACTTTTCGTTGTATTAAATGGCACATAATCGGCAACATCGTTTGACGATTCAAAATAACATTGTACCCCATACGGCTTATCTAAATTACATTTACCAACGACAGAGAAATTACCATTTGCTTCAACTAAACCAGATTGATTCAATGCGCGGCTATGGACATAAACTGCCGTTTCACCGATTAGATTGACTATGGATTGCATCGTGGCACTCGCCGAGGCAGAGATATCAGCAGTTAGTCCTATCTTGTCGCTAATCGTGCTATTATCGTAATCAAAAGCATACGTATCACCAGTGAAAGCGAAATTCAATTTATTAACGGAGTTCAAAGTTATAACTACGGAGTTAGGGGTAATTGCTGAATTAATCGCAGTTTGAAGAGCGGTAATAAATGTATCAATGGTGTATTGATTTTCTGTTACGATTGCCGTTTTTGTAGCCGATCCAGTTGTTTTAATCAATGTGAGAGTGTTGGCATAACTCGGTATGTTTGGGAAAACGTTTGGAATGGAGATACTTTTAACGACATAAGCACTGATTATATCAATATTACGACCAGTTGCTGGTAAATCAACGACGAAACGGCAATTGTGAGTAGAAGCGGATTTTGATTCTGTTTTATCACTTGAGGAGACGCGAAGGAGGAAATTTTTTTCGGGCGTTTTTCATCTTCAAGATTGCTTATTGTAAAGGACATTGCTATATATTATAAATATTATATTCTAATTTTTAATTTTTTTATTGTTTGACCACGGCACGAGATGGATAGATAGACGCGACTTTGACATATTTCAACCAAGCGGTGATGGCGTGAGTAGCATTATAATCGGCAGCATAACGAAGAGTGACTTCAGCAGTTCGTGAGTTATTAACCGCGATCCCAGATGCTCCAATATGGGGCGACTGATTAAGAGTTTGAATAATGGTAGCAAATCCTCCATTATTATCTGTAGCAGTAGAACCAGTGGGAGCATAATATTTGCGAAAGTTTTCAAGAGAAACAGACGAAGACATGTAAGCATCACGAATGCCCATAGTCGCTTGAAGATTGTTAATATACAATTCGGCACAGCCTCTCTGAACGGCGTCAAGAGTATCGGTGCTTCCACCAAGTTCCATCTTCTGTTGTGGAGCATACCAATCACCAATACGGCATTGATATTGTTTATAAGGCATTGGAGCAGTTCCCAAGTTATCAATACTAGCATGATCAGCAACCACAGTTTGAGTAACGATATACAAGCACTGAGCACGAGCAACGGCCTTATTTACTTGAAGGTTAAAATCATCGGACGTTCCAGGATTCGCCTTTTGATTTGTAATATGTTTCATAAGTGTATGGAAGCCCATCCTTGCTTCCCATCTGTTCCATAACATTTCTCTGGACACCAGGAGCAAGTGAGAATGTCTCCAACATTACGCTGATTGCTGTTGTGCTGTTAAAATTTAAAACATTGCCCGTCAATGTTATTCCACTCCCCGTGGTAGAAGCGAGGGTTATGGACGAACCGACAATAGATAGTGGATATCCCGTTGCTCCACCTACCTCAGATGAATAAATAGAACCCGTATTATTATTATAGTTGAAGAATAACTTACCTGTATTTAATGGATTTGAATCTTTTATACCCAAATAAGTAGTAAATATTTTGTTCCCTGTTATTGTTTGGTCTCCCGTCAATTTAACCACCAAAGTATCCAGAACGGAAACATCAATACCATCAACATTCCCGACATTTGTTATGTTAAATCCTCCCATATTTAAATCTCCAAACATCATAGCGAGACCATCCAATGTAAGATAAGGCGATGTTGTATTTCTCCATTGTCCTGTGCTATACATAAGTAATTGATTGCTGTTTGGTGTGCCTGTTATAACTACATCCGTCAATTTATCCAGTTCAAAATAGCTTATATAACTTGAGGTTAATGTAGCAAATGAAGTATTACCCAACCCGTCCGTTTTTAATACTTGATTTGCTTTGCCGTCCGCTATTGGTAAATCGTATTCGTTATTAATTGACACATAACCAGTATCAGATATCAACAAAGAGGAGTTATTATTTCGCGATGATATTGTTATATCGTCAGTCCTTGCTTGTATTGAGTTTGCTTCAATATGATCGCCATATAATACTCCATCAATTTCTAAATTCTCATCCACTATGACAGAGCCATAAAAATGATATGTCCATGGATTGCCCAAATGGTTCATATTTTAATTCTATTATTTTATATTGTAGTATATATATTTAGTCTTAAAAAAATGAATATATTTGGACGATCACAGGAACAGCAGTCTATTGATATTAAAACTATTGCCGTTACTGCTACCCCGACATTAACAAGAAACATTCAAAATGCGTATGTTGGTCTTGATCTTAGGTCGTGGATGGAAAGTTCCACATTCACTACTCTTTGCACGGGCGGTTATGGTAGCAAAACAATATCTAATTTAGGATATGGTTATTTCATTAAAGTTGCTTTTCGTGGGTCTTTAAATTTGCCCGCCCCGTCTGGAATAGGAACCTTTCAGTTCTGGTTTCATAAAACGGATGGAACCAATGTTGATGACTTTTACAGCGAAGTGCTAAATTATACAACCGCGATTGAGTATAGTCTTTTGATTGTATATGGCTAATTCAAAGATACGGAGTCCAAATGAAAATTATATGGTTAATGACTTGTCCAAATCCCGCGGATACCACCAATAATACAACAATACGAATTTCTGGAAATACGACTAATGAGGTTTTATTAACATATGCGACAGATGCTCCAATAACATTGGAAGTATATTATAAAACGGCATCTGCGGATTATGTTTTTAAACCATCATATTTTAATATTGATGTGATGAGAGACATAGCACTAACCGCCGCTTACACATGAAACCTGTCATACATATCTTTTAGTGTCGTGAGTTTGCCCTCGTGTTGAGATAAGACATCGCGGAAAAACGTCTTATAATCTAACTTACCATATTTAAGAATAGGGCGTTGGTCTGGTGGTATGTGTGCGTATCTACTCTCGTGCCATTTCTTCATATCCTCCTGCATTATGGTGCGGTCTTCAACTTTCATATACAAGAAATTAAACGGGTCTTTTGATACTTTCAAATGTGCCGTTATTATTTCATAGCAACTATACCCGCTCTCGGGTGGATTCCGCTTTGCTTTAATCGGTGTTTTCTTTTCCCTAACTGGCGCAGGTTCCTCTTTTGCTTCTAAAACTGGCATTTCTTTTTTCGCCAATTCTTCTCCTACGTTGGCCTTGATTTCAGTAATACCAGTTTCCTTCAAATCACTTTCTTTAAAAGGCGTAAATTCTTCTGGTTCGTCATCAAAAACAACCTTCTTCAATGTATCAACGGAGGGTACTACAACTTCAACATTATCACTCTGCGGGGGTTGTTCGGGTCGGTATTTTTCGTAAAATGCGACAATTTCAGTTTTGAGCGATTTGCTTGTTGGCAGTTTTATGTCGCTACTTAAATGAGTCCATTTTTCTATTTGACTTAGATAATCTCCTTTGGTTGATGGCATGTTATATATAAGCATAACAAAAAAAATCCGTTTTTTATATTGTTTATTCATCGTCATCGTCATCGTCGTCATCGTCAAAAGCCCATTCATTATCACCATAAATAACCTTCCATTGATTTTTACACTCTTCTAATGTTGGTAAATCTACGTATCTAACTCGCGCACCTGCTTCCATCGTTTTCTTCTTTTCTACCACGCCTGGTATTAGTTTTCTAAGACTAGTCCAGAAACTAACCCGCGAAGTGTGCGGGTCATTCGCATTTGCTTTATACACATCATACAATTCTTCTTTTGAAACTTCTTCACCAAAACGAATTCCTGGAAATTGGTTTGTAATATATCCCAAGTTTAAGCAATCCAACCACCACTTTCTCAACTTTGAAAGAGATTTCACTTTTTGTTCTCGTAGCCCCTTCGTAATGATTGTTTCGCGGTCGTTAAACTCGCTGAGGTCTCTTTCAAGAAGAAACTTTGCCAGTCGTTGCCTGTCAATAGATCTAATATCCGCAATCACTTTTCTCTTCTCGTCTGATTTCATGAGTGCCAGTTCATCAGAAACTTCAAGGACGAGCCATCGTTGCTCTGTGGTTCCCGCTGGCACTACCCACTCTTCGTTTGAAGCAAGGACTAAGAATAACATATTTTCTAATGTTAGATTTGGTAAATATTTTTGTTTAAGAGTGAGCGTGTTTTCTGAAACGAGTTTCTTAATTGTTCCCGCTCGTTCTTTATCACCACCCCATACCATTTCGTCCATAAATACTACGATTGCTTTTGCGAGTTGCGCATTGAAATCGCCTAATATTTCTCTAACGTCGGACGGCTGGAAGTAATAATCGGCACCTATTATGTTTTGAATATTTCAAGAATAATACCCTTACCTGCTCGTTCAGTGCTTGTCAAAACTAATGATAAGTGTAGTTTTTGCCACGGCTTTTGGTAAATGCTCGCAAACATATCAAGAACCTTTTTATATATGTCCTGCCTTCCCCCGCACCATCGGTTTAGGATATGTTGAAAGAATGCTTCATTTTTTGCTTGTTCTGCCGTGAAGGATTTCACGTCTCCTAATGTGTCCGCTGGGATTTCAAAACCCTTAAACAAGTTATAAAATCCTTGTTTGTCGTTATCAAAGTATGCCTTGGGGTCAAAGATTACGTCGTTTACTTCGCGTCTTCTCGGGTGTGTAGTCCATATTTTATACAAATCAACAACATTCAATTTGGCGGGGTTTTTACCTAGTGCTATCCAGTCCTCCTTTGATAGATTGGTCTTTACTCTTTTGTTTTTGAAGAATGATTCCATTGCTGATTCTGTCTTGTAGCGAAATACCTTCTTACCTTTGGAATCAACATATTCTTCAATTATAGTCGGCTTTGCCAAGTTAGCAAAAGTGTATGATTCATTCATCCAGGCCAAAGCAGTGTCTATCAACTCTTTGAATTTTTCTAAACTATTAAATTCGCTGGCGAGTCGGCGCAGGTCATCAATCGTGTTGATATTACGGACGATAGGGGGTGATAATTCATGAATTTTCATGCCTTTACCCTCGCAAGTGCTATCGTGGCAGTAGAAATGCAACCCGTCTCTTCTCCATACTACATAGCAATTGTCGCTTTTATTTTCTTCTCCGTTTATAATACATACTCGTGTCCCTATGGTTTTTAAAACAAACATTCTCTGCTTTATTTCAACAATTTCTACATTTGGTATTTTGCTGAGTATAATTTCGCGTATTTCGTCCAATGTAATATGTTGATATCGTTTCAAAGTTGTATATTCGGGAATTTTGACTTCGTAAAATGTATTGTCATCGGGGCGCATAATCAGATAATCATCTATTTCTACATCTTGTAGCAATTTCAAAGTGTTTGTTTTTGGTGTATATGAATACGGAAGCAAAACGCGGTCGCTATCCTCTTTATGAGAGTAGATAGTGCGGAAAGCCCTGTTTTTGTTATAGACGGAAATATCAAGTATGGTTCGCAACTCAATGTTCTTGTCGGCTCGTTCAAACGTGAAGCAAAGGTCGGGATAATCTTTTTCAATCACCACTTCCACATACTTCCAAAAATCTTTTTGTGTTTCGCAGTTTTTGAATACCAAGCCGTTATCGTAAGAAAAATGCCACGACATTTTACCATTCTTGCTCGTGTCCAAGTATTTGGCTTTTTTGGGATTATACTTCAAACCCATATTAGCAAATACGTTTTCCATAAGCGTGTTCCACCGCTCATACATTTTTTCTCGTGAGATTGATAATTCATCGCCATCAATGTCGGCAAACATTCGTTGGGGTTTGTTTTCCATTAATACTTCATAGTATTGCTTTTGGTCATCGGGCGTTTTTTCAATCAATTCAATGAAATCTTCTTGGCAAGGCATAGTGGCGAATTGTTTATTCCCCCACTTGATAAGAACCGCATCAAGTGGTTTATCTCTCAGTGCTTCTTCTTGTTTCCAATACCATTGTCCATTGGTCAGTGTCGGTGCGGTCATGTTATATAGTCGCTCGGATTTTTTTTATAAAAATAAATTAATTATTCTATATATCCGTATATCCATGTATATCATTGTCCTTAATAGGTAATTATAATTTTTTATATATCGTTATGACAAAAAAAACAACTCGTCTTCTTTTACTTATTATCTTAGCCAAAAGGGTTTATCGTTTGTTCTACTTCTAATCTTATCCAAGCAATCGCATGGGTCAAATCCTCTAAAGCATTACAAAGGGTGCATTGATAAAATTTCTTTTTCATACAAGATTTATGATAATACTTGTCTCTGTTCGGATATTTTTCTACAATCTTTTTTGGAATTGCCCTGTTGCTATTACAATAACAACAAAATTTAATATTTGGATTGTCAAGAGTGCGGATGAGCAATGACAAGTCTTCGTTCATTTTATCATTCTTAAAACGCTTGATACATTTAGAGCCCAGCACCATTTCGCTTCCGTTTTTTACATTTTTACGATGTAATTCTTTGTAATCTCGTGTGAGCAACAACAATATTGTTGTTCCCCTTTTTCCATACTTTCCATAAGTTTCCAGTCGGCCGTGTTCCACTTTCCATCGGGTGATAGAAACGAAACAGCATTGATTAGATTTAGAAAATAACTTCCATTCACGTAATCCAAATGGAGTTGTAAGTCTTCATACGTCCAATACGATCGGCGGTGAGAGGTGTCCATGGTTTATATAATAGTGTATATATTTTTATATATAAAATAAATTATATATTGTTTAACATACTATTACGAAACGCGCTTAATTCAAGCAATTCCGCTTTTTGTTTTTCGTATTTTTCCTTCCGCAGTAATTTTATTCTCTCTTGATTCTTATAATAGTATGCCTTCGCATTTTCCCTATTCTTATCAGGATGAGTCTTCAAAAATGCTTTCGCCCTTTCCCTTCTCCGTTAAACAATTTCTTCCTTGGTGAATTGAGGTGTCCTCGGCATTATGTCTCTTTTATATATAATTATATTATTTTAATTATTTTAAATAGAAAATCCATCCCCGCGCTAGAAACACGAAAAACTGCGTTTGGCGACTCGGACCCTTGAGAGTGGTATTGAGCAGACAATGTGCGACGATTCGTCTTAGTATTAATGAAGGCCAAGGTTGTCCAAGGCCGACCATTTTTTTAGAAACTATTTTAGAGGGGGTATAATAAAAAGGGGAGAGGAAAAAAAAAAAACTTTTTTTTTAATAAAAGGTTGGACAGGTTGGACAATATAAAAAATGTGTAATACGAAGAAGAATTATATAATAAATATTGAAATTTAATAAGGAAAAAGTGTCCGACCTTCAAAAAACCGACCTGGCCGTGGCCGACCATGGGGTTGGACAGCAACAGGAGAAGATATTATCACTCGCCCTGCTCTTATATTCATCCAAAAAATCGTTATGGCAAAAAAGACATGGCAAATATTATGTAAAATCATCAACCAGAATTGAACTGGCGACCAAGTTTTCCACGGCGTGCTTACCAACCATTACACATACCCGCACATGCCTGACAATTTGTTAAAAAATAAAGTATTTGAAGTGTTATCCACACATCAAAATTCTAGAAATTCTATTTCCGCGAATATCACCAGCAACACCCCAACAGCGCGGTGTTGGAGTGTTTTTAGGCTAAAAACAGAAAATCAGAATTCTGTCTGGACAGGTTTTCATTGGAAACCATGTCTCTAATTCCGCGAGAAAATAAAAATAAAAATGAATGGATTGAGGAATTTGAAATACGAAAACCTGGAATGGATAGACTCAAGAAAGATAAAATAATATGCGAAGAAAGAATTTCTAAAGCAGATAAAGAAATCGCTCGTCTTGTTGAAAAGAAACAACCAGACCTGATTAAGGTTGAGGCTATTAATGAGATGTTGCAACGATTGAGTATTGAAAGTAATGAAGCAGAGGAGGACAAACTTATTCGTTTGAGAAAAAAGAACTTGGAACAGAAAAAAGTAAAGAATTAGATAATTTCTATAGATGGAAAAAAGATAATCGCGGTCAACTTCCCGCAGTTGTCATGAATAATATTATCGCTGGTATTGAGAACGAGCATTTATCGTTTAATGCTTCGTTTAACAAATATTCAAGCGATGGTATTAATGAACAAGTAAATGATAGTATTAATAGTAAACGAGAACACAATAGAAACATGCACAGAGTCTATAGAACCGAGAGTGTTGGTAGCAACTCGGATTAAAACTTTGAAAGACGTAGTGTCAAATGTTGATTTTTAATAAAATCAACATAGATGGTTTTTTTAAAAACCAGGGGTTCAAACCCCACCCTAATTCAAAGAAATTTCTATTACACATGCTTTTGTGTGTGTAATAGACAATGGGAGAGCCTGACGAATTAGTTGAAGGAGTTGGTGAAATGAACATCAACCCTGCAGGTAAGTCCTAACTCAATTGTTTCTTTTTAATGATAATGAATGTGGTTGTAGGTTTCTGGAAGACTTGGGCGCGAGTTGAGAAGAAAGCCCCTGAAAACAAAGACACGAAACTCATACGTGTGTCTGCTGGGTTTGTTGGCATCGGTTTGGTGAATGGTTTTGACGCCTTCCACAAGGACGTCAAATATTTTACTCGCCATGATAACGAGCGAAGTGAGGATTATCTTTTCGCTTGGGTTCCTGTGGACAGAACCATGAGGAACCCGAGAAAGAAAACTTTCTTTCTCGGTTCGCTCCAGGTTGGGGGGAGGGATGAAATCCTTATCTTTCCTTCTCTTTCCGCCTTAATGAAAAAAGTGGGAGAAAATGAAGAAAGCAATTGGATTGTCCCCATTGATTAAAATAATTTTTATTGAATTGACTGGGTTTTCTAATTGTGTTATCCCCTCCCCCATTTTTTGTGGTGTGATCATTTATGTTGGATAGACAGGTCTATGTTGTATATTATAAAACAAGCATTATAAACATAAAACAACAACATAGGACATAACAAAAACAGATATTCAAATACATCAAAAACATAACTTTGTTTTACAAAAAACGACACATGAAGCACAATAAGAGAGATTTAGACAAAATAACGACAAAAACCATATATACAAAGTATATATACAATTTTATGGAATAAAATGGTGTTTTTGTCGTTATTTTGTCTAAATCTCTCTTATTGTGCTTCATGTGTCGTTTTTTGTAAAACAAAGTTATGTTTTTGATATATTTGAATATCTGTTTTTGTTGTGTCCTATGTTGTTGTTTTATGTTTATAATGCTTGTTTTATAATATACAACATAGACCTGTCTATCCAACATAAATGATATATATATATATATATATACATACCTGCATGTTTTCATGTAAGCCCTGAGCCTGATGCTTCACTGCATCCGCTCTTGGTGCACGACTTCAACTAAACTGTTCCCACTCTTGACCGCAGTGACTTTCCTCTTTCCATTCCATGTTCTTTCCCTTACCCTTGATCTTCATTTCTCCGTTTCTTGTTTGTCCTTTTCCTTTCTCTTTCTCATGATTCCGTTCTCTTTCTTTATTCTCTCTCTTGCTTTCATTGTTCCACTTTTCACTTCCCTTTGATTTGCATTCTCTTTCATTGTTTCATTGTTCCTCTCTTCTCTCTTTCTTCATTCCTTTTTCTTTCTCTTCCTGTTCCCCTTTCTGTTCTACCCCTGTTTTGACCTCCGTTTTTCTTTTTCTTTATTTGTCCTCCCACACTTCTACCTCTAGTCTGCTATTTTCTATCTTTGTTCACCCTTATTTTTTACCGATGTTCGCATACTTACATGCTTCCTTTTCAGCTCTACGAAAAGCAAGCATTATTCATTATTAAAAGTCGTTAGTGGAAAAAAAAAGTCTAGATAGCTAGCTAGCTAGCTAGCTAGATAGATAGATAGATAGATAGATAGATAGATAGATAGATAGATAGATAGATAGATAGA
>WBZZ01001940.1:160000-162500 GCA_019918135.1 Paulinella micropora
GCCGTCCCCTCCGCTGCCTCATTACTGCCTTGCCGTCCCCTCTGCTGCCTCACTGCTGCCTTGACATCCCCTCCGCTGCCTCACTGCTGCCTTGCCGTCCCCTCTGCTGCCTCATTACTGCCTTGCCGTCCCCTCTGCTGCCTCACTGCTGCCTTGCCGTCCCCTCTGCTGCCTCATTACTGCCTTGCCGTCCCCTCTGCTGCCTCACTGCTGCCTTGCCGTCCCCTCTGCTGCCTCACTACTGCATTGCCGTCCCCTCTGCTGCCTCACTGCTGCCTTGCCATCCCCTCTGCTGCCTCACTGCTGCCTTGCCGTCCCCTCTGCTGCCTCATTACTGCCTTGCCATCCCCTCTGCTGCCTCACTGCTGCCTTGCCGTCCCCTCTGCTGCCTCATTACTGCCTTGCCGTCCCCTCTGCTGCCTCACTGCTGCCTTGCCATCCCCTCTGCTGCCTCACTGCTGCCTTGCCATCCCCTCTGCTGCCTCACTGCTGCCTTGCCGTCCCCTCTGCTGCCTCACTGCTGCCTTGCCGTCCCCTCTGCTGCCTCACTGCTGCCTTGCCATCCCCTCTGCTGCCTCACTGCTGCCTTGCCGTCCCCTCTGCTGCCTCATTACTGCCTTGCCGTCCCCTCTGCTGCCTCACTGCTGCCTTGCCATCCCCTCTGCTGCCTCACTGCTGCCTTGCCGTCCCCTCTGCTGCCTCACTACTGCATTGCCGTCCCCTCTGCTGCCTCACTGCTGCCTTGACATCCCCTCTGCTGCCTCACTGCTGCCTTGCCGTCCCCTCTGCTGCCTCATTACTGCCTTGCCATCCCCTCTGCTGCCTCACTGCTGCCTTGCCATCCCCTCTGCTGCCTCACTGCTGCCTTGCCGTCCCCTCTGCTGCCTCATTACTGCCTTGCCGTCCCCTCTGCTGCCTCATTACTGCCTTGCCATCCCCTCTGCTGCCTCACTGCTGCCTTGCCGTCCCCTCTGCTGCCTCATTACTGCCTTGCCGTCCCCTCTGCTGCCTCACTGCTGCCTTGCCATCCCCTCTGCTGCCTCACTGCTGCCTTGCCATCCCCTCTGCTGCCTCACTGCTGCCTTGCCGTCCCCTCTGCTGCCTCGCTGCTGCCTTGCCGTCCCCTCTGCTGCCTCACTGCTGCCTTGCCATCCCCTCTGCTGCCTCACTGCTGCCTTGCCGTCCCCTCTGCTGCCTCATTACTGCCTTGACGTCCCCTCTGCTGCCTCACTGCTGCCTTGCCATCCCCTCTGCTGCCTCACTGCTGCCTTGCCGTCCCCTCTGCTGCCTCACTACTGCATTGCCGTCCCCTCTGCTGCCTCACTGCTGCCTTGACATCCCCTCTGCTGCCTCACTGCTGCCTTGCCGTCCCCTCTGCTGCCTCATTACTGCCTTGCCATCCCCTCTGCTGCCTCACTGCTGCCGTGCCATCCCCTCTGCTGCCTCACTGCTGCCTTGCCGTCCCCTCTGCTGCCTCATTACTGCCTTGACATCCCCTCTGCTGCCTCACTGCTGCCTTGACGTCCCCTCCGCTGCCTCACTGCTGCCTTGCCGTCCCCTCTGCTGCCTCACTACTGCATTGCCGTCCCCTCTGCTGCCTCACTGCTGCCTTGCCGTCCCCTCTGCTGCCTCACTGCTGCCTTGCCATCCCCTCTGCTGCCTCACTGCTGCCTTGCCGTCCCCTCTGCTGCCTCACTGCTGCCTTGCCGTCCCCTCTGCTGCCTCATTACTGCCTTGCCATCCCCTCTGCTGCCTCACTGCTGCCTTGCCGTCCCCTCTGCTGCCTCATTACTGCCTTGCCGTCCCCTCTGCTGCCTCATTACTGCCTTGCCATCCCCTCTGCTGCCTCACTGCTGCCTTGCCGTCCCCTCTGCTGCCTCATTACTGCCTTGCCGTCCCCTCTGCTGCCTCATTACTGCCTTGCCATCCCCTCTGCTGCCTCACTGCTGCCTTGCCGTCCCCTCTGCTGCCTCACTACTGCATTGCCGTCCCCTCTGCTGCCTCACTGCTGCCTTGCCGTCCCCTCTGCTGCCTCACTGCTGCCTTGCCGTCCCCTCTGCTGCCTCATTACTGCCTTGCCGTCCCCTCTGCTGCCTCATTACTGCCTTGCCGTCCCCTCTGCTGCCTCATTACTGCCTTGCCATCCCCTCTGCTGCCTCACTGCTGCCTTGCCATCCCCTCTGCTGCCTCACTACTGCATTGCCGTCCCCTCTGCTGCCTCACTGCTGCCTTGCCGTCCCCTCTGCTGCCTCACTGCTGCCTTGCCGTCCCCTCTGCTGCCTCACTGCTGCCTTGCCATCCCCTCTGCTGCCTCACTGCTGCCTTGACATCCCCTCTGCTGCCTCATTACTGCCTTGACGTCCCCTCTGCTGCCTCACTGCTGCCTTGCCGTCCCCTCTGCTGCCTCATTACTGCCTTGCCATCCCCTCTGCTGCCTCACTGCTGCCAGCTAACGCGCACTGCGCAATGAACCATGCACAATCAACTAGCTGCCTTCTAC
>WBZZ01001940.1:212500-215165 GCA_019918135.1 Paulinella micropora
CAGCTCAACAATCGCCTTCTGATAAGGTTGTGACTTCCCCCCTCCAGCGCCCGCCAACGTGGGAAAGCAGAGCGGGACGACATCTGGCTAAGCAGCACCCTAAGCCCATCAGAGGGCTTAGCCTGCCGCTCCCAGCCAGCTACTTCCTGCCGGACAGACCATTGCTTTACCACCTCGTTCCAGTTCGCCAGAGCGGCCCGCCAGTCCTTATCATCTACCGTGCCATCTTCGTTCACGACCCGCTTGAGCGCATCCAAGCCCTCCCGCAGCCTGTGATCTGCTAAGATCAAATTTTCCGTATCTTCCTTCCATTTGCACCGACCCGTGTTGTAAAGCCTGCGTGTTAGCGCTGTGTTGCCCAGTAACTCGATGCGCCCTAGGAACCGAAGCCGGGCCGCCTTGGCAAGGATGCTAAAACTCGGCGTGCGGCCTAAACCCCTGGTGATGCAGCCGCTTGTGCGCGTACCAACACCCAAGATGACCCGCAGGGGCGCTACCAACGCGCCCTCCAGCTTACTCAGCTTGTTGGCGCCCGGCAGATCCCAAAAAGCCGATGCGTAAAGCAACTTTGCGCCAACCATTTGCTGCCAATTCATCAGCCGAAGACGCGCTGGAACTTCATGGGCAATCCAGAGGGGGTAGCAGGCAGCCGTTCCCGCTACAGTGATTTCCGCCGCCCGCTTCGCTTGCGGTTTATCGGAGAGGGTGTCCGTGAGCAGAACTCCCAGGTATTTGTAGTGGTCGGTGACGTTGAGAACCTTGCCCCGGAACCTCACGCATGGGGGCGACTTTTTTGACTTGGCGTGCCCGTATATCGGCATGACTTCCGTCTTGCCCGGTTTCAGGTTGATTTCAAGCCGATAGTCCTCCACGAATGTCGCCACGACATTTACAATCTGTTGAAGCTCCGTGACACTATGCGCAATTACCGCAACGTCGTCGGCGTAAAGCAGGGTCCGTATGTCTTCGATGCGGTTGAGGTCCTCGATCTCCAACTCTTTCGCGATTCGGACCGTTAGCTCATCCATGAAGACGTTGAACAGCGACGGTGACAACGGCGACCCTTGCTGAACTCCCATCTCTTCCAGCACTTCACCAGTGAGTTCGCCATCGACTAGCACTCGCGATGACGTTCTTCGGTAAAAACGCCGCAGAATGCGATAGAACTTGCCCTGTACCCCCATCTGGGTTAGCCTCTGAAACAACCCGGCCCGCCAAACCGTAGGGAATGCCTTTCTCAGATCCACGAACAAAACGAAAGAACGGAGGCCAGCTTGTTGTCTAAGACGCAGACGCTCCTTAAGGACAAAAATCTGGTCCCCCGTACTACGTTTTGGCCGGAACCCACCCTGCTCTGGGCGAAGCCTGCCCGGCTGATCGATGAAAGCCGTAAGCCTCGCCGCCATAAGGGACAGATACATCTTACCCAGACGGCTCAGAATCGCGATGTCTCTCCAATTTTCCGGATCGGTTGGGTCGCCTCCTTTTGGGATGTTGACGATAATCGCTTTGCCCCAGTCGCTGGGGGTGTATTCGCACGATTTCAACCAGTTGAAGAAGCGCACCAGAAAGCTCACAATCCGCGTGCCTCCGTACTTGAGCATCTCGTTCTTGATCTTATCCGGTGAGCACGCTTTGTGATTCTGGAGATTTCCCTGGCAGAGCTCCACTTCCTTCTCGGTGTAATCATAGTCCAGCGGGCCCGTCTCAGTCCGGATCTCCTCGGCTTGCGCCATGGCCTCGAATTGGTCGCGCAGGTTGTCGTTATACTGGAAGGTTTCGCGGGCCTTCCGCTCGGGCTCAATCCGCGCTGCTTCCTCATCAGAACCGACTTCCTCTACACATGCATCCTCCAAAAACTGGTTTTCTTTGGGGACCACCATACGTCGGCGGTATTCTTCCCATTCTTGTAGTTTTTCCCGGAGTGTGCATGCCAGAGTGCCATCGGGCTTCCGAACAGGAGCAGAAGCGTTCGACCGCCGAACCCCGCCCAAACGCTTTGACAGCTTCCAGTACGTGGCCATGGTAGCGCTCCTGAAGTTGGCAGCGGTGTCATTCTGGACCCGCTTCCACGCTTGCTCCTTCTTCTCCTTGCATAACCTTCTGACCGCCTTCCTCGCTTCTTTATATCTTTGCCAGGCCTCTCGGTTGGCCTCATTCCTTCGCCAGAGGCCGTATGCCTCTCTCCGTCGCGCAATCGCTTCCCTAAGACTCTCATCAAACCATGCATTAGTAAACCCTGGCCTAATCACCCGAACTCCCAAGATCTTCACGGCTGCGCCCGTGAAAGCTCGGACCACTAAGCTAGCGACCCTATCTACCTCCTGCTGAAGCTCATCCGGGTCGTCACTGCTGATAGATCTGGGAGGCCATCTGGCAACAGCCCCGATATACCAGCTGCAAAGGTCTCGTCGTACTTCAACCTAAGCTTAGACAGCTCACTCTCCTTACCCTCAACTACCCTGCCTATCAAGCGCTCTGCCTTGAATGCTTTGTACCTCTTTACCTGCTTTTTGGGGGTGGCTGTCCCCCCCAGACCAGTTCCGCCCACACAGCTTTGTGGTCGGTATCAAGGTCTACCTCGTCGACGCCGAAGCTTGCCTCCTCCGCCAGCTCGGAAGAGACGCAGATGTAATCCAGTAGATGCCTTCGTCCACCTACATTT
>WBZZ01001941.1:0-10000 GCA_019918135.1 Paulinella micropora
CTTCTTCTCTCTCTCTCGGTGGGGGGGGGGGGGGGGGGGGGGGAGGGGGGTTGTGAGCAGTCTCGGTTTCCTTTTCTGTTGTGGTGGCCTTGTGGGAAGGAAGCATGCATTGTGTCTCTCTGTGGGAGGATGTGAGCTTGTGTGTTGTCTCTCTTTTCTCTCCTGTTGTGAGTGGAAGGGAAAGCATGGCTCTTTTATTTATTTATTTTTTTTATCTGGGATGAGAGTGGGCATGTCTTTCTTCTCTATCTCTCACGATGCATTGGATATGCATTGGATTGCATTGGATATGCATTGGATTGCATTGGATATGCATTGGTTGCATAGGATATGCATTGGTTGCATTGGATATGCATTGGATTGCATTGGATATGGATTGGATATGCATTGGATTGCATTGGATATGAATTGGATTACATTGGATTGCATTGGATATGCATTGGATATGCATTGGATTGCATTGGATATGCATTGGATTGCATTGGATTGCAATGGATATGCCTTGGATTGCATTGGATTGCATTGGATATGCATTGCATTGCGTTGGATTGCATTGGATATGCATTGGATATGCTTTGGATATGTATTGGATATGTATTGGATTGCATTGGATTGCATTGGATTGCATTAGATTGCATTGGAAATGTGTTAATACATGGTTTGGTCACACTGAGGAGACTGACTGAGTAGTTATTAATACATAAGTTTTGATTAAAATTTTTCTCTTGTCTTTTCTTTCGGCAACCGGCTGGCTGATATTCGACTGTAAACTTTGAAGGAGGAAGTGACTGGAAGTCACTAGGGAAGTGGCAGGATGTCACTATGGATTTCAAAGTGGGTTACAGTACTGAATTGGGTGGATGGTAGCCGGCTGGAAGGACTGTCACTGAAATCTATACGGTGTGGGACGCACTGTATAAATATGGAGGGACATGACGGTAAAGCCAATCGGACATCTATGGCTGCGTGTCAGATTTCAGTTACTTGGGCAGCTATGACATAGCTGAAGGAGCCGTGGGAAGGAAAAGATAATAAAGGCGGAAAACATCGACGGTTTCGATAAGCATATATGCTAATCATGATGGCATATTGGAAGTCTCGGACTTTTTAGCATCTAAGGGAGGCATTAAAAGCAGGCTGTCGAACCGAGCGAGCGGAGTGTATGATGCTACACTTTTGTTCTCAGTGTTATCCGCCGATGAAGGGCTCTGCGCCTGGAGATGAGGCTACCGCAACACGATGCCTATGGGTTGCTCAGGTTTACCTTGTGAACTTTGAGTGGGTATACGATAATAATCGGCTAACGATACGTTGGCTAATTTTAATATATCGCGGGGGCGAGATTCGTGGCGGCAATAAAGGTGTGGTTGAACGGAATATGTTGCCGATGAGGAGGGGCATAGAGGGAATGAATGGAAAGGCGAGAGCGGAGGGGGACCATGGTGTTAGCCATGGAACTCTACTCGAGTAAGTCCTATGACATTCAGTTCTATGTCTGCCCTGATAATGCTTGCGGTTTGGATTCAAACAGCTCATTAAGATGAGTACGTTGATTGACTGCCGGTCGGGATTGGTGCACTATGGAATTAGTGATGATGACGCGGAGGATATGGTGAGGGGGCGGACGGCAGTCTCGGGTCCATACTGATTCTTACGCGGTATCGTTCACTAAACACGGCACGACCAAGAGTGGTGACTCACACGCAATTGCGCGAAGCGCAAGGGTGCAGTTGATCATACCGAAGCCATATCAGCACCCAGCGTTGGACAATTATTATAGGGATTTCGAGCCGGATAACCGCGGGTTGGCAGGGAGGGCTAGAAAGGTTGTTCGACGATGGGAAAGGGCAACGGTGGAGGACTTAATTCAGGGACGGTGTGCCCAGATGGCCTACACTTTGGAAGAACATCACATGGACATGGAGGCAGGGATGGATAGGTTCAGGGATGGGAAGAAGGAGCCTTACGTGTTCCTTCAGAACCGGTACTGCTTCCATGCAAAGGCATCACAGGCCAATAGGCCGTTGTTTGAACCGTTGATGTCGATGCGGGTTTCAACTGGAGGAACGAAGGACGGGATTTTGGGGTTTCGTGGGGAACAGGTGGGGTGACAAACCTCTTTGTCCGCAAAATTCGGAGGAGACGGGGGTGACAAACCGTTCTCTATTGTCATACCGTTCCATGACAAGGGTCTATGTGCGGATGAGGTTTTGGGCCGGATTGTGGATCACCCGGTCCCAGTTCCGTCAGGAAGCAACATTTGGTGATTGCTTGGAGATTGGGCACTAGAGCACAAGGGCTGACATATCGGAACTCACTTAAGGGTTGTGACATTCAGAAGATACGTGAGAAGGCGTTGGCATGTTTCACGGGGTTTTATACCAAAAAGGCAACCATTCAGTACGCCTTGATTGTGGATCGAATGGCGGATCTGAGTGAGTGGGATGAGTTTCCGGAAGTCAAGTACCACCAGAAGGAGGTAGAGATGCACTCCGAGGATGGCCTGGTGGAGGATGCGTGGACGGACATGGCGGAGGCGCCCGACCTGAAGGGTCGGAGAGACGCCCAGTCATGGGACGAGAGCATGGCTCAAACGCGGGCGGGATGGGAAGGAGGTGAGGAAGATCTCAAATGCATTCAGGAGGTGATGGCCAAGGAAAAGGAGATCTTGGATCCGCCTAGACCGGGCACGGTCAAGCATTTTGAGGCTCATCTCAGGAAGAAACCGGGGGAATATCACCCTGCCTCTAGGAGGTCTAGTCTGGGCCGTAGGGAGGAAAGCATTGCCCAGGGGAAGGCAAAGGAGCTACAGGCTGATGATTTCACGGAGTTTTCGGACTCCCCGATTTTGTCTCATGTGCGCATGGTTCCGAAGCCAGATGGGCCACTGAGATTTGTGTGAGTTACTATCAGGCAAACAAGATCATCGAGGGTGAGCGGTATCCGCTACCTAAGATCGATGACTGTATGCGCAAGTTGAAACACGCGAAATATTACTCGGTGTTGGACCTCAAGAATGGGTTCTGGCAGATCCCGCTCACTAGGAAGAGCAGGTGGCTTACAGCGTTTGTGGTGGGGATGACGCTATACCAATGGAAGGTACTGCCGATGGGTCTGAGGAACTCACCGGGCATATTTCAGGCAGCAATGCAGAAGATGCTCGGACGCCAGTTTGCGGATGGTAGAGCAGGTGGGTTTATGGAGAAGTATGGGCAGAAGGCGGAGTATTACGCTTTCTGTTACATAGATGATATTATTATCTACTCCAATACCATGGAGGAACATCTGGCCCGCATCCAAGATGTTTTCCGACGGGTGAGAGAGTTTGGTCTCAAGGTGAACATGGACAAGTGCCAGCTTGCCACCCGACAGGTTACATACCTAGGATATGATATCTCGAACGGGACGGTAGCGATTGCGGCTAAGAAGAGGGATGCTGTGGAAGGCATTAAGCGGCCTCAGACGCGGGCGGAGTTGTTCTCCTTCATTGCGCTTGCGCAATATTAAAGTCAGTTCTTTCCGAATTGGTCGGATACGTTTAAGCCGTTGAGGGAGCTGTACTTGAAAGGCGATATACGGGAATGGACGCCTAAACAGGAGGAGACGTTCGAGTTCATTAAGGAAATGTTGACTCGTGATCCCAAGTTTAACAAGGATTGCATCTTGATGATGCCGGATGTGGAGAAACAGTGTGTGCTGGACACCGATGCGTCTAAGTACGCGGTCGGAGCGGTCCTACAGCAATACGATGATAGAAGGGTCTTACGGCCGATCATGTACTTGAGCCGGAAGCTCAATAAGGCAGAACAGAACTACTGTACGAGGCAGAGGGAGGCCTTGGCGGTGGTTTGGTTATTTATAAGGCTCACGGAATACTTATGGGGGTCACGGTATATCGTGGTAAGGACGGACCATCAGAACCTTATGTGGTTGATGACGAACGATTGCACGGGCAGGGTGGCAGGCCTTGCTGTCGTGTTATGACTTCACCGTCAAATATATTCCCTGCAAGAAGAATATTGTCGCCGACTCATTGTCGAGGGTCAATTACTCAACTCCATCCGCATGTCTGGCTGTGTCTTATTACCTTCCTTCCACAACTTGTGCTTGACATCCACCTGCGAGGGTTCAACCAGCCCCTCCGGCTCCGCCTGCACGCCCGGCTTCCTATGCTTACCCAGCCTACTCCCCGGTTCCGAGTAGATCAGATCATTTTCCTCCGCCCTCTTCGCCGCCTCCGTGGGTGGCTTGCGACTCGCATCTGACCCTTTTTCCCCGGCTTCGGGCCCTTTGGAGTTTATCCGACCGACGCCCTCTTCAGGGGCCCGTGCATTCTTCCCTTCCTGGCCCTTCCGATCCCCGGGTTTCCCACCATCGGATTCCTTATCCGTTCCCAATTTAGGAGGGTCCTGAAACTCTCCCTTTTCCCTGACGAGCGCTTCCTGGAGCGTCTCGTTCTCCATTGGGAACGGATCGTACTTGATGAGGCGCCGAACATAACAATATTGTTCTCCCCCCTGCCTCTAATCCGATAGTTAAACGGCCCCGTCTGTTGCACCACCTGATAAGGCCCCTTCCAGTGCACAAACATCTTAGATGATATGCCTTTCGGAACCTGCGGGTAGTATAACATGACGATGTCCCCTGGCTTATACGTCACCATAGACAAGTCCTGTTCTAAGGGTTCCTTGCTCAGCTGGCGGATCTGTTCCGCCAGCCTCGCTTGCCTTACCGCTTGCATGGCCTCCATGGAGACATGCATACAAACCCCCCAGAGCTCATCCTCGTCCATGATAAGCCCAGGTCCATCCTGATACACCAGGTGTTGGGGCATCACCGGCTCCTGCGGGTACACCACCTGATACGGGGACCTACATTCCGCCCCCGCTCCAAGAGCCTTCGACTGCATCGCGTTCATAGCGAAAACAAAGCTCGGGACCACCTCTCTCCACAATAACTGACTCTTCTTGCAGTAGGTCCTCAGAGCCGACTTGAGCGGTCTATGCACCCGCTCAATTTTGCCATTAGCCCTTGGATTGTACGGTGTAACGTACTGCCAGTGAACCCCGTAAAACTTTGCGAGCCTTTCCATCAGCTCGTTGTCAAAGGCTGGCCCCTTATCTGAGCAGATCGTCTTGGGGACCCCTACCACACATAGGATTCGATCGATCAGCTCCCTGGCTGTCGTCTCTGCCGTTGTGTCAGGCACCGGTATCGCCCAAACTTAATTGCTCGCCCTATCAATGACCGTCATCAAGAACTTATCCTTCGCCGGCCCCACCGGCGGCAACGGCCCCACGTGGTCCACAATGAATGCAGGAACTCAAAGAGCCTTTCCAGCAATGTAAATTTCCCTACCAGGATTTTCCCTTCCACTGGGTGCTTTTTGTTCAACTGACAGGGTCGTGCAGCCCTTGACCCTCTCCTTGATGAACTTATCCATTCCTTCCCACCATCCTCCTTTTGATAATCCACTGCGTCCTCTGCACCACCGGGTGATTAACCAACGGGACCACGTGCGACGCTACGTAGATCATCTGTCTCAGTTTGGCCGGGACCCATAAGACCCACTTCTCCGGGTTCTTGGCCGTCTCTGCCGTCTTACCCATATACCAAAGGAGGCCATCCCGCCATGCCAGAGTTTTTAGCTGTGATCGGATCTTCTCCATCAGCAACAGCTCGTCCCCTGCCAAAAAGTACTGGATCAAGTCCTTGTACTGTTCATCGGCCCTCTGACACTGTCTCCATGCCTTTATCGACACGATACGCACTGTATCGTCCTCTACCTGGATTTCCACTCGAGGCCTGGAATCCAGCTCCGACCCCTCCGCAGCCCCCACTGGCTCTAACGAGGTCACCTCCGGTTCTGGAGCCGTTTCCACGCCCGGGTCTTCCACGTAGGTTCGGACGGCCGGTGCCGCGTGCGCTTGGCAACAGTAGCAATCATGCTCCGCCTTATCCTCATCCGGCCTTATCTGCCTCATATTCCTTCAGGCGTTGCACGGCCTCCTCCGCAAAGTGCTCCCTACAACACTCTGCTGGCCAACCTCCCGTTCCAACTGAGACATCATGACCCTCCTGTATTCCCCCTTTTTTGCCTCCATCACCCTATGCTCCTTTCGGCTAGACCCCGGGTGAGCCTTATTGGCATAGAAGATCATGTTCGCCTGCAAGATATCCTTTTGATCCTTCCTCAACGCCAAGTCCTCGAACTCGTCCATCTGCTGCATCGCTGGGGATGACGTGGGTTTTGGATCAGTTCTATCTGGTCAGGTCCCCATCTAGATTCGTTACAAAGGGGAACAAGGATATTCTCTTTGTGATGAAGGTGGTGGGACTGGCTAAGGACTCGCACTTAGGAACCTTCCGCCTATGCTACAGTTTTACCGGTCTTGGGATAACAATACGGTTGAGAACCGGATGTACCGCGAGTATGTCCCGGTATGGTGGGATGCTGCGAATAGGGAGGTATGGGATGCCAAGATAGATCCAGCCACACGGAAGGGTGACAAGGATCATGAGGCATGGACCATATCGGCGTGGCCGAGGGGAGTGTTGGATTGCCCCTTCTAGTTACACGACGGGCACATCCCGCAGAAGGTATGGGACATGCTCAAGCAGAGCGGGGTGGACTTAAGGCTAATCGGGGTTGCACACGCAACTGAGACGGTGCGAGGGAAGAAGCACCCAAGCCTGAAGTGAGGAGGAGCATCCGGGTTACGGATATGGTAGCAGGAACGGAATTCGGGTCGGGGCAATGTTGGGCGCACATTGACCATAGTGTGTGGGAAATAGAGTACTGAGAGTCCTACTCAACGTTAAAGCTTTACTGACACCGTACGCGGAGGGAACTCGGCGAGAAGGCCATCGTCATTTTAAAGTTTGGACTTTGAGGTTCGGTCAATTCGGACTTCGGGCCAAGGCACCATTCACATTTGATGGATTGAACAGGGTCTGGTTGGTGGTCGGCCAGACTATGAGACTGTGAAAGCCGGTACTGACGAGATGATACGAGTTGAAGTCTCCGTTGGTATTACTCCAGAAGTTTAGATCTGAGCGATCTCAAAGGAGGGGGAAGGGGTGCTATGTAACACCCACGGTATACTCAATCGTTTTTACGCTACTAAGTTAGGATTTACGAGAATTTACTAGTGGAATTAATTCCTTGTTATTAAATGTATTTTAGGATAAATTATTATAACATTTCCTGTTCTGATTAATACATCCGGTTTTAATGTTGTTTTATGATAAGGAATATGGGAGGAAAGCTAGGAAGCTTGGATCCCATAGGACCTTAAAACCTATATAATTCACATAACCGTTTACCGGCGTGGAGAAGGTTTTTAGGATGCAGATTACGCTATTGTGTAGCATCCATATTGAATAATCTCCCACATTAATAGCGTTGACCCGATCCTTCTACAACACATGTAGTAACCGTTTGAAGTTAAGGAAAAAGGTCACGGAAATTCCGTGAAATTTAGCATATTTTCATGGCTAAATAAGGGAAATTGCACTTATGGGTTGTTGTTTGTGGTATGTTTTGGCATTTGTGCATGTTACGGACGTAACGCAACGTGTCAGTTGACCCTGTCAAAGGGACAATCCGCTTTTAACTGGTTTTCCCTCACTACGGGGACACGACCCGCAAAATAATTTGCGATTCGCAACGAGTCGCGGAATATACAATGACAAATTGCGATTCGCAAAATTTGTGGACTTACGCAAAATTATTTGCGTATCGCAAAATAAATTGCGAATCGCAAATTATTTTGTGAATCACAGAATCATTTTGCGATACGCAGAATATATTGCGAATCACAAAGTATTCTGTGATTCGCAAAATTAGTGTGTGATTCGCAAAATAATTTGTGATTCGCAACAAATGTTTTGTGATTCGCAAAATTTGTTGTGAATCACACAATAATTTGCGATTCGCAAAGTTGGTTGTGAATCGCAACACATGTTGCGATTCTCAATTTTTTTTTCACAATATATTAAATGCTTCCGGTTCCAGTGCTGTTTCAAATCCAAGGGAAGACATTTTTTCATTAATTAACTTAACGTCTACTAACATCAAACCTGCAAGTCAAAGCTAAGTGCTTTCTGATAACCCAGACTCAACGCAAGTACCCTATCCCAACTTTCCTTCATCAATCTTTTTCCATTGTTCAGATGTAAGTGTCAATCATCAAACATTTCTGTCCCTACCTCGAAGTCTCCATCTTGCACTATCCCTGTGTATGGTTTACACTGTTCACACACATTAGTTTACACTGTTTCCGTTCCTGATGCTATTAACAGATTGAAAAGCTTGGTATAAAAGAGGAGATGTTTTTGGTAATCTGCTAGTCGAGGATAAGTAGTCGTTGCCCAGGAAATCAATCACATGCAACTTTCCTTTTGCATTAGACAGTATAATTACATCTGAATATATAATGTCAGAAACATTCTTGCGACGAAACATAGATTTCGCAACAGTGACTGCACCTTGGCTACCGCTAGTCGGTACGAAGGGCATATTTTGTGCTATTTTTTGTTTGCCAGACAACATATTCAATGGGCACAGCACCTCGCCCTGCTGGTGCGATCGCCAACCGGAACTGTTCTTAGTATTAAAGTCGAAGAACTAGTAAGACGTTGCATCCCAAGGCTCTGCTTCTAGCATTTCCTCGAAGGCACCTATAGAGGCAAGAAAAAGTAGCTGTAAAAATTGTGAATCACAAAACATTTTATGATTCGCAACACAATTTACTAATCGTAAAAAATAAGTAATTCGCAAAATAAAATCAGAATCGCAAAGTTGTTTGTGATTCGCAACAAAACTTGTGAATCGCAAACTGTTTTGTGATCCGCAAACTAGGCTCATGTGAGGGTGCGAGTGAGTGAGCGAGCGAGAGAGTAAACTAGTGAGTGAGTGAGCAAGCGAGCGAGTGAATAAACTCAGCCTTACCTGTATAATAATATTATGAATGATATTATGTATATATGTATACATGTATATATGTTTGTATGTATGTTTGTATGTATGTATGTATGTATGTATGTATGTATGTATGTAATGTGTACGTATGTGTATGTATGTGTATAACGAGGCAGGGAGGCAGACAGGCATATCGAAGCTGAAATCTGAGTTTATATTTCCTTCACTATCCAGACGTGGGTGAAAAGCCAACACCCAGCATGATTTGCATGAGTGCAGAGAGAGAGAGAGAGAGAGAGAGAGAGAGAGAGAGAGACACTCAGAAGCAGCATGTGAGGTACACCATAACAGATGATTAGGTGAGTACTGAACAACGCTCATCAAAAGCTTCAAGTAATAGTAGTAGTAGTAGTAGTATTAGTAGTAGTAGTAGTAGTAGTAGTAGTAGTAATATATAGTGGTAGTAGTGGTAGCAGTACTAGTGGTAGTAGTAGTAGTAGTGTGTGCCCCAACAATTGTGAATCGCAAAACTGTTTACGATTCAAAATAAATTTTACACATAAATAATTAAGTAATCTGCAGAATAAAACACTAATCACAAAATTATTTGTAATTCGCAACAAAATTTGTGAATCACAAACAATTCAGTAATTCGTAAAATAAAATGTGAATCTCAAAAACAGTTTGCGATTCGCAAATTCTGTTGCGAATCACAAACATTTTTTGCGATTCACAAACTAGGTTCATGTGGGGGAGTGTATGTGCAACAAGGTTGAAATAGAGTGTGTGTGTGTGTGTGTGTGTGTTTGAGAGACTTTGTGTGAAAGTGTATATCTAGCACATGTGTGTGTATGTGTGTGTGTGAGAGAGAGGGGGGGGGGTGTACATGTTGTTTGACAGCGCCGAAGATGTTGGGGATGAGATTCGAAGACTGTGTGGAGGAAGGTGACAAAGCAGAAGTACTTCAACGAAAATCCTTCTCATTGTTTGACAAATTTTCCTAGTAGCAATACTAGCAAGACTGCATGGCACTGCAATCCAAAATGCAACGTCACAATCATTCTTCCTCTGGGAGAG
>WBZZ01001941.1:17500-20000 GCA_019918135.1 Paulinella micropora
CTAATAATCGAGATATCCCTCCAGTTGTCAGGATCCGTAGGATCCCCACCCTTGGGGATATTGACGATGATTCCCTTGCCCCAAGCTTTTGGAGTCCTCTCGGCTTCTCGAATCCAGTTGAAGTACTGCGTTAAGTAGCCATTGATGTAGGCGCCGCCATACTTGAGCATCTCGTTCTTCACTTGTCCTCGCCACAAGCTTTGTGGTTATTCAGGGCACGTTGCCTTGCAAGGACCTCCTCTTGCGTGAACGGCTTGTCCAGCTCTTCGCAAGTGTCTTCACCTACTTCGTGCTCCTTCATAGCCCGGGCCACCTCATCTCTGAAGCGATCGTTCCAGTGGAACTGCCGCTTAGCTTCGGCTTCCTCCCGCTCCAGCGAGCCTGCTTCTGCACAGCACTCCACCACAACAGCCGCACTTGCCGGATTTTCCCGTGGCTTCACTGAATTTTTCCGAAATTCCTCCCACCGAGCGACCTTTTCCGGCAGCGTACACGCCAGTGAGCCATCCTCCCTTTGCACCGGCGCGGAGACCTTCGTTCTGCGTGCCCCGCCAAGCCGCTTCGCGAGTAGCCAAAAGCGCTTTGAGGATTGCTCACGTTGACATTTGACCGCTTCTTCCTGCACTTGCTTGAAGGAGGCGGACTTCTTGGCCCGAGTTGCCTTCCGAATTTGCTTGCGGAGCCGTAGCCAATTCAGACGGGCTTCCGCATTCGATTCATCCCTCCTGTATGCTGCGTAGGCCTCCCGGCGCTGCTGAATGAGCTCCTTTAGCTCCCCGTCGAACCAATTGTTGGTGAAACGGGGTCGTATACATCTGGAGCCAAGGATCCGGTGCGCCGCCATTCGGAAGGACTGCGCCACTCGCTCGGTGACGTCATCTACCACCCGTTGGCTGTCGGCACCACCCGATAGGTCAAGCTCAGGCAGCTGATGTACTCCAAGCTTCTGTAGGCAATGCTGGAATACGTCATCGAACTCGTCGCGTAGATAATCCAGCGCTTGCTTCGCAACGTGATCATTACCCGAGACACCAGCACCAATAAGCTTATCAACACGAAAGGACCTGTAAGGTTTCGCAGCCCGCTTTGGCTGGCGCTGGCCGCTCCACGTCAGTTCGGCCCATACTGCCTTGTGGTCCGTATCAAGATCATCTTCGCATACTCCGAACTTTGCTCCAGATGCCAAGCCAGGCGACGCGCAGATGTAATCGAGGAGGTGCTTGCCTGTGCCCATGCCGCGCTGCTCACGCCAGGACCACCAGTAGGACCCTTCCACTGGGCACGAGAAGCCGCTCAGATTTCGCAGGCCCGAAGCGACGAGGACAGCCGCGAGTCTCTTGCCGTTCTCCGAACGTACCGGTGCTCCCTTATCATCGACCTCCCCGTGCTGACCGACGATGCCCTCCTCTTTTCGGCTGCATGCCGGCCCGAGCTTTGCGTTGGCATCCGCCACCGTGACCACAAGACCTTTGGCTCCAAAAAAAGCTACAGCTGCCTGCCAGGCCGCATACGCCTCTGACGACTCTTCTTCCTGCGTTTCCTGGGGAAAGTAGCCGTTGCCCACATAGATATCCTGAGCGCCGGTAACACCCGAGGCGATACGCAGCCACACTTCCTGCCGGTGGTCGACGGGGGCTGACACCAGGTTGCAATACGGACCAAGGAAGTTAGCCACCGCGAATAGAACCCCACCCTTGCAGCGATTTTTCTCGCTGACCTCCGCAGGTTTTCCAAAAATCCGGAATCCATCCAGGCTGCATTTGGAAAGTTGCTTCTTGCCCATGCGGTGCTCCTGAGCCCCGATGACTAGCCAGCCCTCGTGCTTGTAGAATGATGCCCATTCCGCCGTGCCTACGTTGTCGTATCCCGTTTTACCCTGCCAGTTGTGACTCGCGACGAGTAGCTTGAAGCCGGTATCGAACTGCTTGGAGCGGTGCTTCTTGGCTCGTTTCCGGACCCGACGGCCGCGCTTGGCTTCCGCCCTCGTGCTGCCCCCCTCTGCAGGTGCTTGCGCAGGTTGGTCCCCCACTGCACTGGCCGCCGAATGCAGGGGCACCACATGCACATCAGCACACTCAGACACACACTTAGGTGCATCGGCAGCCAATTCCGAAGACACCACCTGCACATCATCGACACATTCTTCATGCAGAGGCAAGACGCGATATCCCGTCGCAGCTTCCTCCTTCCGGACCGCCGCTTCCCCACGCAGATGGATGCGAATAAGCCTTCGGACACGTTCCCTGTCCCTGAACCTGCGCCCAAGGGCCACATTGACCCCTCTGCCGAAGAATTTGAGATGTTTGAGTTGCTGCAACGCCGTCTGCCTGCTGTCATCGTCCTCGTAGACCAGCTCCAGGTGACGAAACATTCGCTGGCCTTGCCACTCCATTACCGGGACCACCAGACCAAGACCGCTCATTTTGGAGGCGATCTCCTGTAGATTGGCGCGTTCTGAGAGCCCCCAGACAATCAGATTACGCCCGTCCTTGTCGTACCG
>WBZZ01001941.1:32500-47500 GCA_019918135.1 Paulinella micropora
TGGTTTGGGTCTAGGGGCATGCAAACAGGTAGGGGCAATCTTTTCTTGAGTTGCAGGACTATTCATGAGCTGTTTGTGAGTGGGGCTGGGGTTGCTGACAGGCGTTTTTGGGTCTGACAGCTTGCAGCTCAGGGTGAACAAAGGGGGGTTTCATGTGGTGTGAGTGCCGGGCGTGGGTTTCTGGATGCAGGGACATGTACAGAGGATTATGGGGGGTGGTTTTGCAGAAAGAGCATGTCGTTTTCGGTCTGTTTAGTGATGGGACAGGGTTGCTGTGACGCATTGCTGTGAGTCAGGGACACTCCCTTCTCACAAATCTTGGCAAATATATGGGGAAAATATTCGGATATATATGATTCATGTTTGTTTGTTCATGGGTTGATGTTTTATAACGTTTTTGGTGTTTTCATGGCTGGGAATTCATGCAACTTTTGCAAAAAGATTCGGAAATACCCGGACAAAAGGGTAAAGTAATTCCCGCTCACAAACCTAAGTCAGTCAACAAGCCGGAAAACCCACAGTAAGGAAAATTAATGGCTGACTGTGCTGATATGGTAGATATTCAAGCGCGGGCCGGGCAGGTTAAGGCTGAGATCGAGGCTGCGAGTGTAGTGTCTGTGCGGCAGGGGATAAGAGCGGAAGGCAAGGCATGGCCTCCATCGCAATCATCAAAAGGTCCGTCCCCAGTAAAGAGAGTAGACGAGGAAGGTGAGGAGACACAAGCAGCACCCACTCCACAGCACAACTTGCCAAACTCCACACAACAACAAACCATAACTAAGGAGGGGAGCAGTAAAAAGAGGGGGCACAATGGCAAAGTAATTAGCTTAGAGGACATAAAGAAGCTAGCTGAGTCATTACAGATGTGCATCATGGATGAAGAGACAGGTGATGTAGTGAAGGTGAAGAGAGAGAATGGAGTGAGGGTAGCTGAGACAGACAACCTACTGACAGACATGTTTTGGGCGATAAATGATGTGTTCTTGTCGCATGCTGTGGGTACAACACCCATAGCAAGGGAGTCAGTGAGAGAAGCACGCTTAAAAGCTGCATCAGAAGAGTCGATAAAGAAAGAAAGAACGATTTGGGATTGTCAGATGAGACACAGTGAAGGACACCTCAGAACCCATAAGACGTAATTGCAGCGTTTGCTGTTTGTGATGTCAAATGGATTGAAAGACCTAACTGTGAAAGATGGGTTATGTTACGAGCCGAACGGCAAGTACAGTGAGTACTACACGAAAATGCTATCCGTAATGGATTATGGTATTATAGACCTAGCATGCAACCACAAAAACGCTTTTGCAGAGAATTTAGTGGAGTCTATGCCTCACTTAGCCCAGATTCACAACGAGGTAGTGGCAGAGGGATCTTTGAGTGCGTATTTACGCAGATTACACTCAGAAGACGCACACTTGTTCTTTACACCAAAGACAGCAGCTAGGAAGAAAGTCGCATGTGATGCGAAGAGAAGAGAAATAGACGGAGCGTCTTACTCAGAAGAAGACGAAGATGAGGACCCCGGAAACACAGAGGACTCTAGGTGTTCTGAAGAGATCAGGATAGAGAGTTCTTCCAATTCCATACAGGGATTATAGAGAAGCGAGGGAGGAGTACGACTGGATGTACGAGAAGCGATACAACGAAGAGAGAGCGGAGAACGAGGCGAAGGAAAAAGAGGAAAGAGAGCAGAGAGAGAAAGAGAAAGAGAAAGAAAAGGAGAAGACGAATTTCAAAGTTATCGAGCACAACCTGATGGTAGCAGACGGGAAGGGAAAAAGCAAGAAAGAGAGGATGATAGTGCAGGACAGTGGATCATCACGAGACATAGCTTGCACAACGGCTATTTTAAGCAAACTCTCTGATATTGCCAGTTAGTCTGATCACTGGAAACGGAGAAAGTGTAGTAAGCCAGAAGGGAGAAGCGAGATTAACTCGTGTAGATGGGACTGGAAAACCCGTGATGGTATTAAAAGAAAGAGATGTTGTACGACCCTAGAGTGCCTGTGAACATAGTTTCAACCGGCAGCATGCATCACTTTTACCACAGATCTGTTGTTCACCAGAACGGTCAGTTGCTTATTCTAAAGTACCCCATAAGAGTGAAAGAGAGTGACGTGATTGTCAGGGGGAGAATGACGCCGGGAATGCTGTACCGGTGGGACACGGAATATGACGAACCTCTAGACATAAACAAAAGATTTGAGCCCAAGATCAAAGTAAAGAAGGCGAAGGCGGGATAAATGGGGAGGGAGCCCCCAAGGTAAGAGAGAGTAAGAAAGCAGAAGCAAAAGTTTGTGAGAATAGAGAGAGTAAGGGATGTGTGTTATACTGTATGTACCCTGAGAAGAGTGCAAACAAGAAGCCTGTAGACATTTACGTCATGCATCAGTGCAGCGGGCATAAGGCTATAAAGAAGACCTATGCATTAGGCAAGGCATTGAGCCGCAAAGTTGTCGGCAATGAGGATTTAGTTAGATATTGTGAAGCTTGTATGATGGGTAAGGCTAAAGAGTTGCCCAGATTTAAGAAGAATAGGATTAGGAGAGCTAGTTATGCGAATGAGATTTTGCACGTAGATACAGCCGGACCGTGGGCAGTAATGTCCATCAACGGCAAGTACTACAACTTTTGCGTTACAGACAACTTTTTAGGTTATATCTTAGACTTTTACTTGAGGCACAAAAACGAGTTCGTAGAATATCTTAAGCAGGCAGTAGCGTGGTTTGAACGACAGTCCGGTAGGAAAGTCAAAGTTGTCACTGTGACAACGAATTCGTTGCCCCCGTGGAAACAATCGAATGGTGGAAACCACTACAATTTATTTGGAACGTTTCAGCACCGGGAGATAAGGACGGTAATCCGATAGCTGAAAAAGTTAACGACATAATTGCAGGACCAGCTAGGGCTCGAAGCTAACCTTCCACTTAAGTTTTGGGCAGAGATGGAACACACCGCTACCACACTACACAACATATTGCCAGCTACAACCGGACCACGTCAAGAGATTTCACCCTCTGAGCAGTGTTTGGGTTACACACCGGCCATTCGGCAACTGAAACCAATAGGATGTATGGGAGTAATGTATGTCGGTAAGCAAGTTGGCAAAAGGAAACTATAGGGGAAAACGTGTAATGCTCTTGGGATACGATGTGTTCAAAGAGCTTTACAGAGTTTGGGATGGCCGAAAGGTCAATGTTATCGAACGTACGTAACGTGCGATTCAACCCCCATGTAGTTGGAAAGGATGCACACCCACCCAAAGGAGTCCAATGGGATGACGAATCTGAGGGGGAGAGTAGCAATGCAGAGCAGCTTGAGCAGACGGAGACAGATTCTGAACCTGAACGTGATGTTCAGGGGGGATCAAAGAGCATGAGGATAAACATGGAGTTGAGGACGACACTGGTTCAGATTCCAGTCTTCCCATTGACTCAGACGAAAGCCAAGTTGTTGATCAGGACGACGGGGTAACACCCATCGAATCGCTTAGTGCGCAGGACCCTTCAGCTAGTCACCCGAGCCGGAGATATAGGGAAGGAGAAGCCAGCTAGTCACATCGACCCTTCAGCTAGTCACCGAGCCAAACAAGGGCCTCACGTGGGAGCAGAGTGACAGGATCACGACAGCTAACATAGTGAGAGGGAAACGAGAAAGAAAGGAACGGACGATAGCAACGCCGGTCACACAACCAGTCACACTAAGAAGGTAGTCAAGGAAGATACCTCATTAGAAAATGTCAAGGTAGTTGTACCAGCTGTAGCTTTTGGCGAACTATGGGCAAAGGAAGAATATGGAGACAGTTGGCAAGAAGCTAAACGAACCGGTAAAGTTTTGAAACCCTGCGAGAAAGGTGATAGACTCAAAGTTCGTAAGCAGCCCAAGCCAAGTCACTTTGTAGCTTTTGATGACGGTCTAGTCGAAAAGATGTTAGACAGTGAAATCAAGAAATATAAAGTAGACCCAATCCATCCACCTGGTGAACTAGAAAACGCCGAGTCGTCCGAGGAAAGCATACTAGGAGAGGATAGTAGTGAAGTTTTACTCTACCTCACACTGCGTGTGCCAAAAGCGATAATCGACGAAGGGCTAACAGCAAAGGAGTTGAAAGAAGGCATGGATAAAGAGATAGAATATATAACACCTATACCTGGGTAAGCTTAAGCCCCAAGGAAGCAAAAGAGAAGGGAGTGTCGAAGGTAGTAAGATTGACATGGGTACATAAAGTCAAGCTTGATGATAAAGCACGAAAGTTTATCAAGTCACGATTAGCTTTGAGAGGAGATATGTAGAACCTGGAGTCAGCCATAACCCAGATCAGCTATTTGTACCTTGTGCAGCTCACCGATCACTAATTTTCTTAGCTAAGCTTGGCATGGTCACAAGCTATACGGTATAGACTTCAAAAATGCTTACTTGAATGCTAGAATAAACGATCCTGTGTACGCATACGCCCCGGATGGTTTAGATAGGGAAGGTCATGAAGGCATGATATTAAGGATAGATGGAGCTCTGTATGGTGCCCCACAAGCAGGCAGACGTTGGTATGAGATATTGGCCCAAAAGTTAGAGGAGTTAGGATTTCGATTGCTAGATGCAGATCTATGTATGTTCGTTGAAAAGGACAAGCCCATAAGAGATGCAATCATTGGCATATTTCATGTAGATGATCTTATTTTCTCGGTGCCTAACGAACGCACGTATGATAGGTTTGCAAGCCAACTAGAAAAGTTCTATCACCTAAAGCGATCAGAAGTAGCCAAAGAGTTCAAGGGTGTAGAAATAGAACAAGAAGGAGGTCGCATTTTGCTACATCGGACGAGATACCAGAAACAGATCTTGAAAGATATAGGATATGCAGACGCACGCTGTACACAACGCCCGCTAAGCACGCCTAGCGCTGAACAGGAGCCAGAGCCTATGTCAGAATCTAGTGCACTAAGGAAGCATTCCATTCCTAGCTTAGTTGGAAAGTTACTATTTTTAACTAAGATGACTAGACCAGATGCAGACCAAGCTTTGAACGCAGTTAGTGTTATGCAGACTGCTGACGTCGGAGTGACTTATGCAATGTCGGGACGAATTTTTCGGTACTTAGTGAATTCATTTCGCGGTATTGCATTTCACGGGCCGAAATCATCGCAAGAGGCAAGAACATATCCCGGAATAACTCTATGGCCTGATGCGGCGCATAAAGTATGCAAAAAGACAGGAAAGTCTCGTACATGGTATATAGTTCTATGGGGGGAGACCCGGTTGCATGGTTATCGAAGCGACAATCACGGATTGCGTTGAGCTCGGATGCGGAGTCTTCGCAGCAGTAGAATGTATCCGTGAAGGGTTAGCAGTAAGACATATAGCGGAAGAACTAGGAGTAGCACAGAAAAGCCCGTTAGAATTTGAGGATAACACACAAACTATTTTAGCAGCAGAGAGAGGGATGTCAGGATCACGCACTAACATCTTCCACTTGAACTACATTTCATGCATCATGCACAACGTGATAAAGAAGTAAGGTTCGTAAAGTCTCTATATCTCACCATTGGCAGGCCTGGCAGCCACCAGCTGTGTGCGAGTAGACGGGATGTTCACATCCCGGGACCATCACAATGCACATGTAGATGGGGCAAATTTTATAATGTCTATTGCTCTGGTGCACTGAGCAAAATCCGGGACCGTCAGCGCCGCCTATCACATCATTCAATTTGCCCGTGTGTGTGAGGGAGGAGAGAGAGAGAGAGAGAGAGAGAGAGAGAGAGAGAGAGAGAGAGAGAGAGAGATTGGGTGGGTGGGTTGCCTGAGGTAGGAACTAAGAAGCAGATAGCGGATGTGTTCACTAAAAATGTATCTAAAGACCAGTTTGAGTACTTGATTAGTAAGTTCATGATCACACTTGAACCCTAAACTTTTTTTACGGAAAATCCGCATATTTCCGCTAAGTTCACTCATGATGTTCTTTTGTGTGAGTGTGAGTCTTTTCTTTGCAGGCGATATCTCTATGTAGGTATCCATGAGACGAGACGATTGATCCCGACGGCGTGGACTTCAATTCGAGCGTTTGACGAAGCGCGTGACGATCTGTCACCATCGATCGTAAACGACAAGAGCGGGATGGCAGAAGTCGGAAGGAATGGAGGAGTCGGACATGGAAGAAGTTTGACAACGACTTGCGACTGCATCGTCAAGTTGATCGGGGACTGCCATTGCATTATCGTCAGTCAACAGAGTGCTAATCGAGTAATCAGTTTTCAATGTGATTTACACGCGAGAAGCAACTTCAAGATTGCTATTACGTGATTATTGCTTTCATTTGCAAGTATCAGTATTGTCATTTACTAATGAGCCCTTTTATGTCAATTTAATCGACCCATTGGATCGAGATGCTTTACAGCGAGGAATTGATGATTCGTATGGATTCATAATTTGTGACTTTCCACGTTTTGAGTCGCGCATGTGTAGGAATTATTGGACATTAAGCTCACCCAATTTAACACGACTTTACGAAGTTTCAACAGTGTCCTTGACATTGAATTAAGGGGGAGCGTTGGACAGTTAACTTCGAGTTAATATTTAGGTCGTAATTATGATTAACTTCTATGCGCAGTAATATTTTACTAAGTCATAATTAGGAGTAACCGTAATGAGATAATTCAAGTTAATTGTGCACTTCACAAAGCAAGTTTTTACCATTGTGCACCGGACCATATCATTGAGTTTCAGTTACTGTTAGTCACATACTTAGATTAGTTAGCTCTCTTACAGTTCAGTTCTGCGCAAACTTTATGACTTCAGATTAAAATGGCTGTGAGCAACCTGGCTTTTACTATCACAAAGTCTCACGGCAAACCGCAATTGAAAGGTAGGGAAAGGTCTGTGTGTGACAGGTTTATACTTAATCATCACTTTTTACCCATATCAGTACAGTGATGTTTCGTGTGTCAATTTCTCAGGCTGAACTGTATATTTTTTTGATTGTGTGTCAGACATCACCTCCAGAATTAGCCTGTAACTTTGAAATTTATTAATATTTATAGATTTCGTCTTGCCGCAGACACGTCACGAGTCTAAAATGTAAATTTCATCATCTCCTGGTCTTTCGCGCTTTTTTGTCTTTGCGTCACTGTGACTGAGCTCAGTATTAATAATATAACCAAACACAATTCTCAAACAGAATGATGGCGGTCTTGTTATTAATATATTAGCTCAGTGACACTGACAACTTTCACACTTGCAAGAAATCACTAAAATATCATGATGAATTTGCATTTCAGACGTGTCAGGCCAGACGAAATATATAAATAAGTTCAAGTTTACCTGCTCAGAGATTACTGGGAACATTCAAATGTCAAACTCAGCTATTGAATTTTCAATTAGTTAAGGGCTAGATTTCAGATTAGCGGTCAGATTTCGAATTAATAGTCAGAATTCAAATTAGTTTAATTTAACTGCTATATACGTCCGCAAAATCTTTATTATTTTTGTGAAATGTTACAGTTAAATTAAACTAATTTGAATTCTGGCCGCTAATCTAAAATCTAACTGCTAATCTGAAATCTGACACTTAACCTAAATTTTCAAGTATGGCTGAAACTTAGATGATATTGCTGTTGACATTCAAGACAACAAAAAAAATTGATTTTTCTGTTTTGGTTGGAATTTCAGTTTTGGTTGGAATTTTGATTTTGGGTGAAAATTTGAATTTTTCAAATTAACGGCTATATTCGTCCGCAAAATATCGTAAATTTTCGCGAAATGTTACCGTTAAATTTGAAAATTTGAATTTTTGTCACAAAAATGAAAAACTGTCACAAAAATGAAAATCTGACACAAAAATGAAAAACTAATTTTTGTTGTTGTCTTGAATGTCAACAGCAATAATTCGCTAGGTGATGTTCACATGACTTCGGTATAACTGAGTTGAACTGGAGGAAGTTATTATTGTTTAAACTGACAATTTGTTATTCAATTATTCGTTCTGTGAAGTCTACGACCGGTAAGAGGGTGACGCAGAAGCTGCAAGAATTGCGGAGGCCATTGTCCGTGCCATTGACTAGTACATTAAAAGTTAGTGAAAGCTTTGCCACGGCGTATTAATACAACCTGCTTGAAACTTGAAGCAAAACTCAGGTAGGAGATGATCATATGATATTAATACTAAACTTCAACAATGAAAGTCGGAGCGGCTGAGACAGTGTGATACAATATTAATATTAATATCAAGATACAACTAAACAAAAACAGACTCTGAAACATCCGCATCCGAAGTGAGAAAAAAGAAGAAAACATAAAAAAATTATTAAAAAATACTTAAAAAAGTTACAGTCTGAGTTGTTTTATTAATATTATGAATATTAATAGCTGAAACTTGAACCAATTTACCACGGTAAAACTTGAAAGCAATACCGCCCGACAACCTGATTAGTTATTAATAGTATAGTCTTCCACATTTTTTAAGTTAATACACCACTGTGACTTAGTCGGACATTAATAATAATATACACAAAAAGTGACCTCCTTTGAATGTTAATACCATGCAGCACTCAGTAACCTATTTGTTAAATAATTTGTGAGTTTAATAAATAGTAGACTAGTACAGCATAATGAAGTACACGTTAATATCTAGAAGTACTTTCATCTTTGAGAAATAGCAATTCAAAAGGATACGGCTAATCAAAGCATAATAAGCGCAAAACTTGACGGAAGTATTTACACTTTTAATATTTAGAAGTACTTTCATATGTGAGAAATAGCAATTCAAAAGGATACGGCTGATCAAAGCATGATAAGCGCAAAATAATGTAAGGTACAGTTTCAGTAGTTTTTAAAGTAATTGGGAAAACAGAAAATGCAAAAAGCTTGATATGCGGAAAAAATTTACACGTAGAGGGATTTCTGCCCGCAGGCGTCCCTTTACGCTGCGGTGGTGTCCCATCAGCCAAGAGTGCATTTATCGACTGCCTTCCTCGCTGTCGGGGAGGTGGCGGCCGCGGTTCGGGGGCGTGGCGAAATCCCTGGGCGTGGGGCCGCCGCGTTGCGGCACTTCCACGGCGTGTCGATCGTCACGGCGATCGTCATCACCATGGCGGCTGTGGTGCGAGGAGGAAATGTCATCCGTGTGTCGCAGCGAGCCCGGGGCCGGGGCGGCAGAGCCCTTCATCTTGTTCACGATGCTTTGGCGCTGGTTGCGTGCGAAGTCCGCGAAGCTGGCCGTGCCTTGGCTCTCGCCCTTGTTGAAGCCGCGGCGGTAGCTGCCGTAGGCAACACCGCAGCTGATGAAGAACAAGAAGATCAGCGCGAACAGAATCGCCACCACAATGCCACCAGGGGTCTGGAAGAAGGATTCCTGTGCCGAAGACGTTTTCTTAGAAGTCTTCTTGGTGCTGCCCACAGCGCCGGCACCTGAGACCGACAAAGACGCCTCGGCATCCACACCGACAGAGCCGGTGTCGGGAAGAGCCTGCAGCATGGCGCGGCGAGGATCGTTGACATCAATGTCCATGTCCAGCAGCATACGGCGGGTGCTTGTAGCCTGGCCCAACTCGTACTCAACATTCACAGTGACGGTGAGCTTCACGTACGCTGTCTGTTCCAGAGCCAGAGCTGCCTCGGTGTAAGCGAAGGATGCATAGTCAACTCCCGATTTCCAATCTGGCTTCGCCTGGACTGTGAAGCCGCTGCCCGCCTTGACCGCGCCGTTTTCGATCAAGACAGCAGTGGAGAGGGGTTCTCCAGAGTAATCTGAGGAAGTATAAGTTCGGCGAGTTGCCGCGAAGATATCCACCTTTCGGAATCGGACCTCATTAGACTTGGCGATCACCAACGCATTGACGGCGCTGGCATCGCCGAAGCCTGCGCCGCTTGTGGGATCAGCGGTCTTAGCGCCATTCAACCAGACAGTCGCAGCGGCATCGTCGAGCACGAAAAGGTTCGCAGTAGCCTTCACCAGACCCAGGTCGGTCTCGCACAGGTTGCCAGAGTTCACGTTCATGTTGATGCTAGTTGAAGCAGTGCTGTACGTGCAGTCGGCAGGCTTGCAGTCGGCGACGTGCGACATGGTCAGGGCAACCGTCACAGCGTCGCATTGACCAACCGCAACCTTCATTTGCCAGTATTGGTAGCAGTAGGCGGTGGAGGCCAGCTTTTCATATGGTCCATCCAGAATATTGTTTTGAGACACCAGACGCACGCAGTTGCGCTTGCCGACAATTTCCGAGTAATCGGAAACGGCTCCGGGGAGGCTGGAAGGCGCGTTCAGGAAGTAGGGCCACTTCACTTGAGTCACATACTGAACATCGGCAACCCACGCGTTGCTCTTGGTGGGGTCCGACAGCACCATGCGAGACACCGCAGCATAGGCCTCCGAGGCCGAAAATGCCTGGTAGGGCTCCCACACCTTCACATTGAAGCTGCAAGTCGCCTGGTTGTTGGACGCATCCTTGACAGTCGCCGTCACGGCGTGCGTGCCCGCAGCCAGGCCCGTGCCGTCAATGCTGTAGGTCGTGGTCAAGCCATCGGGGCCGGCGTTGTCTGTCACGGTGGCAGGCAGCCAGGTGACATCAGTTGTGGTGGCCCCAGGGCCAGCAATCCGCTTGGTAAAGTCGTAGCCAAGTTTTCCGGTCGCCAAACCCACGCTGCTGAGGATAGAGGTCGGGCAGGTGATTTCAGGAGGGGTGTT
This sequence comes from Paulinella micropora, assembly GCA_019918135.1. NCBI lineage: Eukaryota > Cercozoa > Imbricatea > Euglyphida > Paulinellidae > Paulinella > Paulinella micropora. Next base: position 43,176 of record WBZZ01001941.1, read on the forward strand.
GTCGTTCACAGTTACGGTGAAAGTGCATGTAGCCGAAGGATTGGTCGCGGCATCCTTCGCAGTGTACGAGATCGTGTTGGCTCCAAGAGCCAGACCAGTGATGGTCACCGACTTGGTGGTGGGATTGGGGGCAGGATAAGTCGAAGTCCAGGTCAGGCTACCATAAGCGGTGTAGTCATCCGAAGCATCCAAGGTGAAGGTGTGGGAGCCAGTGGATCCCACAGCAGAAACGGTGGCACTGTTGGGGCAGGTGATGACTGGGGGCTGGTTGTCAACAACAGTCACGATGAACGTGCAGGTCGCCTTGTTGCCCGCGGCATCGCTGGCCTCGTAGGTGACGGTCTTGGCAGTCAATCCCAAGGTCTCGATCGCATCGGTGGGAGCAGGGCCAGCAGTGCGAGTCGTGCTAGTAACTCCCCTCCAGTCGACAGCAACTGGGGTAGAGTACCACGGACCAGTAGCACCATTGGGGTAGGCGGCACTGTTGAAAGACTGGTCGCCCGGGCAAGAGGGGCTTTGCCCGCCGATGGCAGCACCACTGAAGTAAGGCGCACCAGTGTCCACTGTGGTGATTGTGAACTGGCAAGTTCCAGAGCGGCCGCTGTAGTCCTCGCCCGTGTAGGTGTTGGTGTAGCTTGCGGTCGCCACATCGAACGAGGCGCCAGGGCTGTAGGTTGAGCCAGTGATTTGCGGGGCAGGGGACACATCGTTATCGGTAATAGTCGCAGGAGCCCAAGTCGCCACACCAGACTCGCCCGGAACGTTGATGGACACAGGAGCAGGGCAGGTCAGCGTAGGGTTCTGGATATCCTGCACCGTCACCAGGAAGGTGCAGCTGACCGAGTTCTTGTTCAATTCGCCATAAGGATACACACCCTTATCCTTGACCGTGATGGTCACGTTCTGAGCCGACGCCACGTCCAGCGGCGTACCCAAGGCAATCGAGGGGGTGAGGACGGTGTTGGCCATGTCGTTATCGTTGTATGTCACAGTCCAAGCAGCGTTCGCCGAGGCGGTGGTGGTCTGCAGGTTGACGAAGGAAGGGCAGTTCAGAGTAGGTGCCTGGTTGTCGTTGACCGTCAAGGTGAACGTGCAGTTCGCCCCGTTGCCAGCAGCGTCAGTAGTGGCGTAGAAGATCTGGTGTTGACCCACAGTAAAGGGCCCACCAACAGTCGCTTGCTTAACGGTCTGGGGGTCCAGGTTGTCATTCACAGTGATGGGAGTCGAGGCCAGAGTGCCCGTCGCCGAGCCCGCACCAGTGTTGATAGCAATATCGGGGCAGGTCAGGACCGGAGGTTCTTTGTCTTCGATCGTGATCGAGTACACGCACGTGGTCGGGCCGTTGTTAGCGCCATCCGACACAGTCCAAGTGAAGACGGAGGTACCCACCTTCAGAGTGGCAGTGGCTGCACCAGGAGTGTACGTACTGCCCGAAGCTCCAGCGTTCAGGGTAGGCACGATCGGGGTGGTAGTCGTGTCAGTGGTCAAGTAGTCGTAGGTAGCCGACCCGGTGAAGGAGCTGCCAAGGAACGTGGTTTCGTCCTGACCATACACGACAGGCAAAGTGTAGACCTTGGAGTTCGAGAGAGCGTCCAGGGTGAGGGTTTCCGAACTGGTCGCGCTGCAGCCGTCCAGAGTTGGTTTCACACCATCGGAGACGGTCACATCGAAGTTGCAGGAAGTACTGCAAACCGTGGCGTTGCAAGCCTTGATTTTCATCGTGAAGGATTGGCCGGCGGCATTGGGCGGCATAGAAAAGGGCGACGTGATGTCATACGAGGGGCCATAGGTCGAGTCAACCTTCAATTGGGCACCGGAAGTGCGGCCGGATGGCAGAATTGTGACGCGGCCAGCAGCATTGAAGGCGACAGGCACCGTGTAGCCACTGGTTGTGGTTGCGGTTTGCGAAGACCCATCATTGCACTGAAGCCAGTCCAGCGCACCGCTCTGACCAATCACCAACAAGCCCGACCCGCAGACGGCGAAGTCATAGCAGCTTCCGTTGAAGAAACGATCAGGGGCCGAAGTGGCGCCCACACTGTCGCAGTGGACCCCAGCATCAATCCCAGTGCTGCTTTCGTCCAAGAACAAGTACGCGGCCAGAGTGTAGTCGTTGACGGTTGGACAGACTTTCACAATCACGTACTCTCCCGAGGTCATGCGACGGCGAGTGCCTCCAGCTTGAAAAATTACACCCAGCGTGGTCTTGATCTGCGGCACGGTGATGTTGGTGTATGTCTCAGTCGCAGGTTCCGCGTCCAACAGCACGTTGTAAGTACCCACGTTGTTACCGATGGCCTGGGCAACACCGCCGCCAGTCACTTGGGCACCGACAATCGCACGAGGAATGTTGTCCTTGTACGCCTTGAACAGGCAGCTGAAGCCGGCGGTACTTTTCTTGACGTAATTGTTGGCGGTATCGCACGTGCAGTCCGGCTTGCAGCCAATGCCGACCAGTGCGCTGTTTGCGCTTTGGTGGTCGCACTCCTCAACACCCATCACGTACTTGTCACCACAGCGCTGGTTGACAGTCAAAGTGAAATCGCATGAGCCAGTGTTGCTGTCCTCATCCATCACTTCCGCATGGATCGAGTTCACACCCCTCAGGAAGGACAAAACGCCGGGCGTGTAGGTTACATCGGTAGCCACGAGGGAAGTGTCAGCGTTATCCGTGACCGCAAAGCCCCAGGCAGAGGGATATGTGCCGTACTTGGAGCCAGCGTCGGTGTTGATCACTTTGTTGCTGCAGCCGATGGAAGGTGCTTGGTTGTCGACGATGTTGACATCGAAGCTGCAAGAGTCGGTGTTGCCAGTCAGGTCCGCCACAGTGTATGTCACCGTGATCCAGCCGGAGCCAGTAGACCACTGCATTTGGGCGCCGTTAGCATAGTTGGTAGTGCGACTGGCAGCGTTGATCGCATCGTTGTCATTGTTCGACACAACCGTGCCAAAGAAGTCCGCCGTCCAGTAGCTCTTGCCAGACTCGGTGTAATGCAATTGGGACGAAGTCGGGCAAGTCAAGACCGGGTTCTGTGTGTCAACCACCGTCAACACGACAGTGCACGTCTGGACGTTGTCAGAGTGGTCCGTCACGGTGTAGGTCACAGTCGTCGCGCCCTTGGGAAACGTGAGCGGGGCATTGTTCGTCAAGCTCTTAACGCCGTCGTTGTCGGCAGTGGCAGGAGCAGACCAAGGCAGCGTGGACCAGGTGAACGTCTTGACGCCAGAGTCCATCGGACGGGTCATGGCGCCAGGGCAAGTGATGGACGGGAGCTGGGTGTCCTGCACGTACACCAGCGTGGTGCAGCTCGAAGTCAAGCCGGCAGCGTCGATTGCGGAGAAGGTCACAGACCAGGCGGTGTCGCCCAGCAAGCCCGAGGTGATGCCAAAGCTGCGAGTCGCTTCAAGGGAGGTCGAAGAAATCACAACCACGTTATCGGAGGCGCCGAACATCGCCGCCCAGCCAGACTTGGAGTACGCGTTCGAGCCGACGCTGGCGTTGTAGTTCTGAGTTGGAGGGCAGGTGACGAGCGGGGGCGTCACATCTCTCACGCGGACACGCACAATACAAGTCGCGGTGTTGCCAGCCAGGTCCGAGCGGGTGTAGGTGCGACCACCAATAGCAAATCCGGCGCCGCCGCTGGGTTGGTAGACCAAGTATTCGGACGTGGTCGACGCAGCGTAAACCTTGCCATCCTGGTCTCCCGTAATGCTCGCGGCAGCACCCAGGCCGGAGAGAGCATCACTGAAAGTGATAGCACCATCGATGTCCGCCCAGGAAGTCTTCGTGTAAGTGCCGGTGGCGCTGTCCACGTTCTGGTCCACAGCATAGTCGGGCGGGCAGGTCACGGTCGGTGCGACGGTGTCGTACGTGACGGTGAAAGTGCACGTCGCAGAGTTGTTAGACTGGTCAGTCGCTTTCAGCGTGATGGTCTGTGTTGGCGAGTTGGCAGTGACAGCTCCAGACGCTTGCCCAGTGGTTTGGGTAACAGTGACGGTACCGCTGGCACCCAGGTTGTCCGAGGTGGACTGGGCAGCCCAGGTAGGGTTGGAGTTGGTAACAATGTTCCCTGGGCACGTGATGGATGGCGCGCCGGTATCAATGATCTTCACTTTGAAGCTGCAAGTGTTGTCGTTGCCTAAATTGTCGTTGAACGTGTAGGTCACCGTGTATTCCGTGTTGAGGTCGTAGCTAGCAAGGTCCCACAGCCTAGTCAGGATGTCGTCGGTGTTAACACCTCCAGTCTGCACCGTGGTCGTGGCAGCACCGATCGAGCGGGTGATGGTCAGAGCTGCGGGCGCAGTGTCGCTCCAGCCGGTCAGAG